>JAGGAV010000007.1:0-115335 GCA_017657295.1 Termitomyces sp. DKA64 | reverse complement strand
ATATTAGAAAGTATCTAAATAGAACAACAGTAGCTACTCACCTGGCAGAAGGAGAATCCAAAGAGAACAAGTCTAAGGAATCACTCTGCCAGGTGACCGGAAAATTGTGCTCAACTTTGTTTGGTGTTGTTGTGAGGAGGTGTTAGGTAAGCATCCAAGCGTCGAGATCAAGAAGGAAGGTGCAAAAGGTGGGTCCCCTGACACCAGCAGGCCCACAGAGTCACTGCTCTCCTGGATAGTGGTGCCATGGAGTTGTTCCTGGACTCAGAGTTTGTCAAGTGCCACTGTGTGACCATGCAGCTGCTGTCCCAGCCTATTCCAGTGTTCAATATCAACAGAACAGCTAACAAGGCCAGGGCCATTAACTCCATGGTTGATCTCATCCTCCACTACTGGAACCATGCAAAGCAGGCCATTTTTGCTGTCACCAGCCTAGGCAAGCAGGACATGATCCTTGGGTTCACCTAGCTTTGGGAGCACAACCCTAAAGTAGACTGGGCCTGGGGTGAGGTGACCATGAGCCAATGTTCCTGGAGGTGTGCCACCTGCACCACCAAGGTCAAGGAACAGTGCTGAGCTGAGGTTTGAGAGCACATAGCCATTTGGGCTTGCCATGCAGGTCATCTTCCCTTTGCAGATCTAGATCTTCTGGACCCCCTGCCCTGGGCATTCCCTCATAGAGAGGCCTGCTACAAGGACAACCAGAGTGGTGGCAGGGCTCCAGAGGAGGATCTGTCAGGGGAGTTTTGTGACTCACACAACCTGGAGTCCCTAGACAAAGCAGTGAAGATTGGAGATTGGATATATGCCACCACCCTATGTCCCCTGCCCTCTATTGCAGAGATCCAGGCTAGCCAGACCACCTCTCAGCAGCTGGCCCAGGCATTTGCAGCTAACTCTGCACCCCAGGAGCTCCAGGACATTGTACCTCCATATCTCCATGCATTTGAGGATGTGTTCTCCAAAGCCTCTTTTGACTCACTTCCAGAGTGCAAGCAGTGGGACCATGCCATTTAATTAATGCTGGACTCCAAGCCCACAAGCTGTAAGGCCTACCCACTGGTGCCAAAGGGGCAAGACAAACTCAATACCTTCCTACAGGAGAATCTAGCCTCCAGTTGCATCTGCCCCTCCAAATCCCCAATGGCTTCTCTGGTCTTCTTTATCAAGAAGAAGGATGGCTCCCTCCAACTGGTCCAGGACTACCAGGTGCTTAATGCCATGATGGTGAAGAACTGCTACCCCCTCCCCCTCATCTCTGAGCTCATCAACAACCTCCAGGATGCATGGTACTTAACCAAATTGGATGTCTGGTGGGGCTACAACAATGTACAAATCCAGGAGGAAGATGAGTGCAAGGCTGCCTTCCAGACCAACTGGGGATTATTCAAACCTCTTGTCATGTTCTTTGGACTCACCAACAGCCCCACCACCTTTCATACAATGATGAATGACATCTTCCAAGACCTGATAGCTGAAGGCATAGTGTGCATATACCTTGACAACATCCTCATTTACACTAAAACACTAGAGGAGCACCACTGGGTCATGTGCATTGTCTTGGAATGGCTCCACCTTCACCAACTCTATCTCAAACTGGAGAAGTGTGAGTTTGAGCAAACCCAGATTGAGTACCTTGGGTTGATCATCTTGCATGGAGCTGTAGAGATGGACCTGGTGAAGGTGGCAGGTGTCATGGAGTGGCTGGAGCCCAAGAACAAGAAGGAAGTGCAGGCCTTCCTCGGCTTCACTAACTTCTACCAGAGGTTCATCCAGGATTTCTCCCACCATGCCCAACTGCTGTTTGACCTCACTGCAAAGGATGCTGCCTGGAGCTGGGGCCCCCCAGAGCAGATGGCTTTTGACAATCTCAAGCATGCTGTCACCTCTGGACCCATCCTCCTCTTCTCAGACAATGACTCTCCCTTCTGGGTGGAAGCCAACAGCTCTAACTTTGCCACCAGAGCTATTCTGTCACAACAATCCCAGGAGGATGGGAAATGGCACCTGGTGGCCTCCTACTCCAAGAGCCTGAACATGGTGAAGCACAACTACAAAATCCATGACAAGGAGATGTTGGCCATCATCCAGTCCTTCAAGGAGTGGTAGCATTTCCTGGAGGGTGCACAGCATAAGTTTGAAGTATGGACAGACCACAAGAACCTCAAGTATTTCTGGATGGCCAAGAAAGCTCAATTGCTGGCAGGCCTGGTGGTCTCTCTACCTCACCAACTTTGACTTCTCCCTGCACCACAAGCCAGGACAGAGTATGGGAAAGCCAGATGCCCTGTCCTGGGGAGCAGACTATGGCACCAGGGGAGATGACAATAGTAACATTGTGCCCCTCCAACCTGAGTTGTTTGTCATCCAAGCCATGGAAGGTCTAGCCATCAAGGGAGCAGAGGTGGAGATTCTCCAGGACATTTTGTGTGGAAACTGGGATGGTCTGTAGGAGGAACTCATCACTCAGGCCACTAGGGTGCTCAAATGTGGATGTGCCACCAGCACCAAGTCCATCTGCACAGACAAGTGGGCCCTCCACAACAGACTCCTGACCTTCCAGGACTGCATCTATGTGCCCAATGATCTGGAGCTCTGCTGGAGGATTGTAGAGCAGCACCACAACTTCCAGATTGTGGGACACCCTGGCCAATGGAAAACATTAGAGCTAATGTCCCAGAACTATTGGTGGCCCCAGATGTCCCAGTATATTGGGTCCTACACTAGTACATGCAATCTCTGCCTCCAGACCAAGCCCCAGCATCACCTCTCCTCCAGACAGCTTCATCCCCTACCCATCTCCATGGAGCAGTGGAGCATTGCCTCAGTGGATTTCATTGTGGAGCTCCTCAAAGCCCACAGTTACAATGCCATCATGGTAGTGGTGGACCTCTGTGGCAAGCAAGCACACTTCATTCCGACTCACACCACTTGCTCTGCCATGGGCACCACTAACCTGTACTGGAAGAATGTCTAGAAGCTCCATAGCCTCTCCAATGCCTATGTGTCTGACTGGGGTCCACAGTTTGTGGTGGACTTCACCCAGGAGCTCTACCAACTACTTAACATGAAGCTTCACACCTCCACTGCCTACCACCCACACTCCAATGGCCAGACCAAATGTGTAAACCAGGAACTTGAGCAATACCTCCAACTCTTCTGCAATGAGTGCCAGGATGACTGGGATGAACTTCTCCCCAATGCTGAGTTCCAGTATAATAATCATGTTCATGCAGCCACTCAAGTCTTGCCCTTCTTCCTGGACACCAGACATCACCCACACATGGGCTTCAAACCTTAGGCCCAACCTTTGGAGGATGAAGCCATGAACAAGTTTGTGGATTGGATGAAGATCACACAGGAGGAAGCCTGGGCAGCTCTGGCAAAGGCAAAGGATGACATGGCACAATACTATGACTGCAGAAGGACTCCAGTGCCCAAATACCAGCCTGGAGATTGAGTTTACTTGGATGCCTTCAATATTATGACCACCTGACTGTTGGAAAAGCTCTCACACCAACTATTGGGGCCCTTCAAGGTGGAACAACAGGTAGGACCCCTAGCTTATTGACTCCAGCTTCCCCTCAGAATGCACCAGCTTCACCCAGTTTTCAATATGGTCAAACTTACACTAGCCCCAGTGGATGCTATCCCAGGGCAATGCCCAGCACCCCCACCACCCTCAGTGGTGATCAACAACAACAAGGAGTACAAGGTGGAGGAGATTTTGGATAGTCACCTATTCCAGTGGTGGCTACAGTACAAGGTGAAGTGGAAAGGATATGGAATTGAGGACATCTCCTGAGAACCCTGGGAGAACATGCACACACCCAAACTTGTTAGGGAGTTCCATTGGAGGCACCCAGATGCACTCTAAGCCATCTAAGGGATCTATCCCATCTCACCAGTGGACCAGGCAATCTGGAACTTCTTCTACCCTGCACATCAAGATGCTGCATGCTAGAGGGGGGTGATGTCAGGGGACTTCCATTTCAGACCTCCATGCCTGACCTAAGGCAATTCTCCTTGACTCATTCCCACTTCCCAAGGCTCATTCAACAACTCTGGGGCATTCTCTAGATCCCCAGAGATCTCTGGAGGTTGTTTTCCCTTTTGGGAAACCCCCAGAACTTACTATGATCCCTTGTTGAACACTTTTGATTAACTCTGGACACCTATACAGTCATTTCCATGCCTCCACTGCCCACTGATGCATTACACTGAGCAGCAGGGATCTTAGACTTGTTCTCTTTGGATTCCCCTCTGCTAGTTAATTAGTTACTGTTGTATTGTCAAGTACTGTCTCTAATATACTTTGGATTCCCCTCTGCTAGCCACATGATTTAGCTGTTGCTGCTGGAGGTTGCCCTTACAGCCAGGGCAGTTGGTGTTCCTAGGCAGGGTGGCATGGATGGAGCCTAACTGGTGTCAGGGAGCCCAGCTTGGGGTCTGGAGTTGGTGTTTGTATGTCTGGAGGGGAAGACTGAGGTTCTTCTGTCTTAGGTTCATTGATATCAGGAAGGGCAATTTCATTTTCTACCAACAGACATGTGAACCTGTTAGTACCCAGCAAATGGAGGCATACATCTCATCTGTTGCTTGAAAAAAAATCCTCCTCTGGGTCAGGGAGGGGGGCACAAGTGCCACTCTCCTCTGGGGTCACCTCTGGTGCCAGCTCATCTGGTGACAGAGCTCCAGCAGCATCCTTCACAGCCAACACTTGCAGGAGGAGCTCCTTTTGCTTGGCCATGGAGAAGTAACATACCTCAAGACCCAATGGGCGGTGTCATGTGAAGTGCTCCAGTTTTTTGCATCTCCAGCATAGTAGCGGCACAGAGCAATGCTGTTGGGTGGCATCCATGTCCATGGGAATGCCCAGCAGCAAGGATTGTGGCATGGGTATGGCCAGAGCAGGGGTGGGTGCTGGGATTATGGGAGCAGGGCACTGGAGACTGGCAACCAAAGCTGGGTTGTGAGTTGGGTGCATGCAGCATAGCTCCCATCCAATCTCCATGAGCTGCCACTGATCCCAGGCCACCCTATACCAGGAGGCAATCTGCTCATCATCCAGATGGCCCTCAGCAAGGTTATCAATGTGCTCTAGCAGTGTGGGGTGCAGGCTGTCCCAGAAGGTGAGGCACAGTTGAAGACCATCTGAGTAGACCACTTGCTCAACTAACACCTGGAAGGAATTGATATATTTGTCCAGCATCCATTTCCCTTGTCCATACTGCTCCCTGTCATGTAGCACTAAGGCAGCAGTTTTGGTGGGGTTGATTGGGAAGAACTCTGCCTAGAAGTCCTTCTTGAAGGTGGCCCAATCTGCAAAGCTCCTGACACCTCCAGGGGCATCAGAACACCTCTAAATGCATAGGTGGGGGCACATCCAGTCTTCATGTATGACAGTACCCAAGCTATCTTCAGCACATTGGAGTCAAAGGTGTCTCTGCTGAGGTGAATATAGGTGAGACAGGACTGAAGGAAGCACTCCCCACCAAAGCAATTGCCATCATATGCATCTGGGAGTGCAGGACAGGGGATCCATGCTCAGGGGTTTACTGGAGCTACAGGAGGGACTACTGGAGCAGCCAGGGGTGGTGCAGAAGTAGAGGGCAGGCAGTCTAGTAGTGCCTGAAGGGATTGGAAAATAATATTGGTGGTTTGGCAGAGGGTGGAGAGTTCAGTCATGTGATGGGTGGGGGAAGATTGGGTCAGTTGCACCTGGCTCTCTAGGTGTAGCAAGCAAGCCCAGGCCTCATCCTGAGGAGCCAGGGCCTCCAGGGGAGTGTCTGGACTGGCAAGCTGAGACATAGAATTCTGCAGGTACTTAAACCTGGTGGGGAAGTGACATATAGGGGGCTCAGAGATTTCTGGCAGTCTATGAGGAGCTTCCAGACCAGGGTTAGGAGACTTGATCTGCTGTAAGGGTGACCTCTGGGAGCAGTGGCTAAATCATACAGCTAGCAGAGGAGAATCCAAAGTATATTAAAAACAGTAATCAACAATACAATTGGTAACTAATCACCTAGCAGAGGGGAATCCAAAGAGAACAAGTCTAAGGATCCCTGCTGCTCAGTGCAGCACATCAACAGGCAGCAGAGGTGTGAGAACAACTGTACAGATGACCAGAGCTAACCCTAACCTCAGGAAAGTGCTCAACAAGGAAGTACAGCAAATTCCAGGGGTTTCCCAAAAAGAAGAATGACCCCTGGAGATTTCTGGGGATCTTGAGAGTGCCCCGGAGGTGTTGAATGAGCCTCAGGGAAGGGAAGTGGGTTGAGGAGAGTTGGCATAGGTCAGGCACAGAGGTCAGAAATGGAAGTCCCCTGACAGAAATCCAGATCAACTCATGTTTGTACATGAAATATATAGTATGCTGACTGACTTAAGAATAGATGCTGATAGCAACAAGTTAGCATCATGAGTTTTAATCAAATTTTGAAAGGCATTCAAAGATGTACATATGATGCCCAAGTACTACTGTTGCATTTGTATGGAATACCCTGATAAATTCAAAATGACCTGCTCATGTGTTGGAATTGTCTGAAATTCTTTTGATCAGGATTGTCCTAGATAATTTTTGAAACTCAGAATTCTACATAAAATCATCTGTCACAAGTGTTGCTTGTAAATAACATTGCTATTTATCATCTCAGCATTATATTTCCCTTGACAGGTTCCAAGCTATATCTGGTCAAGTATCTGGAAGTGCTTTGTGCTGATGGTACTCAAAATAGTAGCTTTGTCATTTTTGTTGTGTTTCTGCTTTTGGGCTGTTTTTTCATTTTGCTGGATTCCTCAGTATTTTTTTTAGTAAGTGACTTTCTCTCTACAGTTTTCAACAATTACATATTGCTATATTGCAGGTCTTTCAATACTAGTTTACTTTGTTGTCTCTCATTGATCAGAGATGGCATAACACCATGGTACACAGCAGATATAGAGAGAGATTGTGCAATGTATTCTGCAGGGACAGACCATTGCAACAGAAAATTATGTACAGTATGAGAAATTCTGCCACCACATTCAATTTGAGGGATACTAGCTACCTTCATCAAAATATAGCAAGCATTGCACTAACAATTGTATGTGCATCTTCCCGTTCAGGTGATGTATACTCCACCCATCCAATTTTGCTCTTCTTTGGAGACACGATTGTTTTATAGATCGTTTGATCTTTATTGATTACTGACTTGGTCCGGAAAGCTCCGTGTGTTTTCGAAGTTGATTGTGACTTATTGTCACCGTGCCAAAATTTCGGTTTCCCGATACCGAAATCAACCTCGCCCTCTGTGGGTATGTTTTCAAGGTATTTTTTCACATCTTCTTTTTGCTCCTTATTCAAGCCCTGCAGAGATAATTTAGGCATTGCGCGCCAACACAGAAATGATGTAATCACCTCAATTAGAAATCGAGCAGTTCCAGCAGTTCTTGCCAAGATTCTCAGATAGTCCTCGTTTCCCAAATCCCGATCTACGAGTGCATCGGGGTCGCGTTTTGAGGCATCAAAGCCTACTGAACCTGTGTTGACGTTAATGAGCCCATTGGTAATACCGTGTGACAGATTGCCTCTATTGCAAGGGATCGGATAGCTGTTGAGATGTAGTACTTGAGTCGCAGGCCAGTTGTCAAAAATGTGGTGAGTACATACGCAAAAGTTATAGCTACCAGAAGCAAAGAGAGATAGATCGACAATTGCATGTCAGGCGGGGTGAGGATAGGAGTTCGATAGACAAGGAGTAGAAGCGAAGCGCTAGCTTATCGATGAACAGATATCCTGCTCAGTACTCAGTATTCACCAGTAACTTCTGACACAGAGGAAGTACAACTCACGTAGGTAAGAAAAAGAGACGATTCACTAGACCAGCTAGTCGACAAATCATTTCGCATGGATCCTCATCCTTTATATGATTGACTGAAGGCAAGCTGTGCATTGCTGGCATGTCAGAGCTTGATGGCTTGCCAGTCAACTTGTTGCAACATTATGGTAACTAGAAGGTAAGCTATGCATTGCTGACATGTGAAAGTGCTCCTTGATGGCTTGTTACAACACTATAGTAACTAGGAATGAACGGCTCAGAATTTACGCCATTCTGTTTCAATGTATGATGGAAGTCGACAATCAATGGTCATCGTTTCTCACGGGCTTGACGCTTCTCATCCATCATCATCACCATTATTATCTTGACCTAAGCTGCCGAGTTTTCGTGAGACTCCTTCGTACTTGACTGAAGCAACCTCCCGACTGGCAGTATCACCATATGCCTCCAGAATTGCAAGCAAAAATATCACAGGTGAAGAAGGAGGAATGGGTGGACCTGCAAGGTCTCATCAGCTGCGCAACTACTCACATCGCCTCCTCGCTGGAACTCCCCGGGCTGAGCTGCGCTTCCATCTCTCTTCTCGGCCGGGGATCCTACAACACCGTCTACAAACTCGAATTCAGTGACGGCACTCGATTAGCTGCTAGTATCTCCAATCTTGATGACGAAACATTCGATCCCAAGGCGAAGCGCTCCGAAATCGAAACAATGAAGTTCGTGCGCGAATCTGGGCTCTATCCAGACATTCATGTTCCGGAGATATTCGCTTGGGATATCACCTTCACAAATCCCGCCTGTGCGCCCTATATTCTAATGGAGTTAATTTCCGGACGAGCGCTGGCAAATGACCTGATTGGCCTCTCCCAAGCTCAACAGATTTCCTATGTTAAGTCAGTTGCCAGGTTACAGGCATCTCTATCCAAGCCTGTGCTATTCGATCAAATAGGAAGCATTACAGGTGGTGACGGACAGCACGTTGTCGGCCCGCTCATGACATTGACACAAGAGTGTTTGGGCGGTCCGTACAAGTCCATGGTAGATCTATGGCGGGCTCAGTTAGAAAAACAGATACTGTATGCCCTTCAAGAGTGGTGCAGTGTTGAAACGGACTTCCTTAATCCTCAACTCGAGCCGCAGTGCACCCCACAAATGTTTGCCGAACTCTTCCAGCTTTTGTCCTCGCTCATTCCCCACTTCGAACCACCAAAGTCTTATTTGCCCCTTGTTCTGCATCATCCTGATATTGCCTTGCGAAACATCCTCTTCGATGAATCGTCAATCTCCTCGAGTGATTTAAAAATAGCAGCTCTGATTGACTGGGGCGGGGCACAAGTCCTTCCCCTCATGTTCACCGCCAAATACCCTGACGATCTCCGAACAACAGGCGAATACCCTTTCGAAAAACCTGGTTGGGACTACAACGAAGACTGGGATACCGTACCCTGTGATTGGACCTCCACTGGAGATCCTACTCACTGGCCCAGAGCCTTAGGCAAGGGAAACAAATGCATAGACTTCGGCCCCCAGGTACATGCCGTCGTAAGCAAGTTTTACCTTCGCGCGTACTTTAATGCCTGCTACGCGGGTGATTTGCACGCATTGCATACAGACATAGATCTGGCGCGTGCAACCCTATTCAAGGATGCGACATATTATATGAAGTTCCATGAGATAGTGTGTGGTGATTGGAAGAGCTGGGTTCGCCACAAGTCATGGATTCGGGAGACATATTGGCGGCTGCGTATAGCAGGGCATGGGGCAAGAGGTTCAGAAGAGCTCATCATTGGGCCCAATATGTACCGGGAAACTGTGGAGGAACCAGTACGCGATTTAGGTATTTCTGGTGAATACCCAGTAATTGTGGAATATGAGCTTGACCCGATGACGTTGAGCCCTGTACCCAGGGGTAGTGTTTTATCACAATCTTGATTCTACTAGGCGGTAAATAGCTTATTTATTTTGGATAGTTTCAACCTAGCATGCAAGCTGTTCCATCTCGGTTATCGTGCATACTAATGTATGTATGTTGAGAACAGAAGTAGAATATGTTCGGCTATCCAGAAAGAAGTTAGTGATATGATCGGAGATTCAGTTCAGCGGGGATGTCTACGGTTGTCCTCCAGGTTTAGGTCAGCTTTTTGTTGAGTAGCTGTCAAAGCCCATAACAATGAAGTAATGGTGTCCCTTAGTCTCGGTCACAAGTCATATCTAATGATTATATCCTACTCAAGGCCCAGCCTCCTACCTAGGCATCCTTCGAGGTTGAAGGAAATGTCTATGTAGAATGAGTAGAAAATATATCTAAGTCCCACGTCCATAATAGGTATACTGATCCGACAATACACTGACAACCTTATTTCCTTCAACCTCTTACACCCCACCACTCAATCGTTGTCAATCCATCCGGTACTTTTTCTTCAGCAATAATATGCTCGTCAAAGTACCATAACCAGGGCTGGTCTGGATCCTCTGGAAGACTGGAGCCATACTTCCAAGGAGAGTTAACGTTGTCGGATATGTCTCCAACATTCTCATCATCACTGAGCTCACGCAATAAAACATTCAACCCCTTGGCTGTTGATTTTGGAATTTCTGTTTCCTTTGAGTCTTCAGAATGTTGAAAACGGAAAAATCGCTCTTGAAACTTTATAGCATAAATGGGGTGTATTTCACAGTGAATAGAATGACTTATCACCTCCTCAACACAGCTCAAAACATTCACTTGGAGGTCTTTGGACCAATGCCTCTTGAGAATATGACACCCTCTTTTTTGGATCAAGGACTGAGAGCATGTTGAGCTCAGTAAAACCAGGAAAGTGAAATTATGCACTCATGGCTATGATATATACAGGTGTGTTTGTAGTCTTTTCATAGTAGTCGTTAATTTTCTGACAAGCAGCCTGCAATGCTGAGGAAAGGGAGTATACTTGACCCGGTTTGTATGAGATAACCACGCTCTAATGCAGAGCCTCAAGTGCAGGAATACCTAAATGAAGAGTTGACACTTGGTCAGACAAAAATGCTTGTTGAGCTTTGTTGGCATGCTGTCATAACTTGTACCATAAGTTGAGGTAGGCCATGAAACGACAGAGTACATACAAAGAGAAGGTCTGTAAATGAGTTTTCCTGTTTCCATTCCTCCTCATCCAGCTTCAGCACATGTATCTTGTCGCACTTTGAACTGTCTGTCTCCTCCCAATGCAGTTCATCAATAAAAGTATTGATGTGCTGCAAACAATTAAACCATGGGAACTAGAGAAACACCAAAGGTTTACACAACCTCTTGATTTTTGAGTAAGAGTAATATGACTCTGTAATCCTTTTTGCTATGGCGAATTTTGAAAGACGTACTGTCGGTTCCCCATGGAAGACAGCAATTTTGCGTGCCATATCGTACTTATCAAAATAGTCGAGAGAATATATCAAGATTTTTGAAGGAATCCGCCGTTAGCTATAATCAAAAGGAGGATGAAGCCCTAAATCGGAATATTGAGACGAAAATGACGCAAGTAGTCGGCAGTTAATGTATTCCCCTTCAGAAGAAGCATCCTACGAGGCTTCACTTGACACTAACCTTATCAAAAAGAAGAAAATATTTCTGCGTCTACAATCGACGGATCCCTTGAGCCTCGGAGCACGAGCTTTTATGCTTACGTAAACTGCCTCATGAACGAGGAAAATTCCGTTCGAAACACAATTTAGGCAATCCAGCAAGCCAATTATTGAACCGGGGAAGAGACAAAGTCTCGAAGGTATCGCTGCCCGATCCATCCGAGATATTAGCCTACGATGCTGTGAACCGTATTGGACCCTGATGCAAAGGGAAACAAGGGTACATCGGGTTACGGTATGCCGAATCAGAAAGCCAGCGTAGAGTACGGAAATCATGACAAGCCTATTTGGTTACATCCACATCCGCAGCCGACTGTGTTGTTGACGTCGACAGACCCAGACGATCGCAGCCGTCTGAATTGCCGTTGAGTGAGCGGAAGATCTTCGACTGAGTTACTTCCGAGCAAGCAACTTGCACAGACATCATTATCAGCTCCCTCGAACGCAGATCATATGACCAGCGCCTCAATACAACTTCAACTTCGGTTGAGCTGGCATTGTACTGGCATTGTACTGGCTTGGAAAAATGTGATCTATTCGATCTTGGTATCAATGACCGTTGGCTAATTGAGATACGGGTCAGTTTGGATACAGGCACTTGTAGCTCCTAGAAGATAAGATGTTGGCCCATGCCGGGCACGGTGCATGGGAGACCAACCTATGGGGGCCTAATGCGGAAGGATGGGTTTTTGCGGTAGCGAGACGTTGGATCTCGTAATACTTTGACATCCATCTTACCACAGCGTGTGCAACGCGAAATGTAGGCTTCATGAGGCAAGGACCATAAAACGGAAGCGAGGATCGTACTGCTTGCACGCCACGGTCTGGCATTGCTTAGCCCGCAAGGCAAGAAGAGTACGATCGGGTCTATGGAAGAGTGTGGCTATAGTAAGCCGAGGTTTCAAAAAGCGCCGATAAAAGGTGCTTGAGGGAAGAAAGATTCAGCCAAGACGGATATAGGGAGAAAAGGCTCGCGCAAATCACGCAATCACACAATTTTTGATTCTCGCCTCGAGGCCTAGCGAACAATTATATGAGAAAGACCAATAATCGATGATCTGATAGCCAACATACCTCGTTCAAAAGGCTTCAATGACGGCGACGGGAATGTCTGGAATGGCTCGCAAACATGAGCCTAACTTGTCGAGTCACACGAACTTGGATCAAGTAGCATGATTTGCACCAATCACCAGCTTACAGTCGGAGGTAGATTGCCAATGAGAAATGGAGAAAAACTCGTATCCCGGCTGAAGACTTTTGAGCGGCACATGTCAAAGGTGTACCTGTGTTCGGTGGCCGTAGACTTCCATCTCACTACATGAAGCTGGAAAGATGGCTGAGATACGTATGCATGAGGCAAATGGTGAGATAGTCATCGGGATGTACGAGGAGACTCTAGAGCGACCGAAGAAGAGTTGTTGGGCGAGCATGGGTCAGCGCTGGGGTTATTGTTAGACCACTAGTTTTTGTAGGTGCTAGACCAATAAAAAAAAACAAGGGTGAACAATTATGGGAACCCTGATGGAATGCGGAGGAAAAAATTAACAAATTCTAGCCGGTGGCAAAAACCACGAATATCGATATATACTCAATATATTTGCAGGAGAAGGCAAAACTGGGAAAACTCTCTTTGAGCGTCACAAGTAATCATTATGTAATTGTACTGCCGCGCCCCGATCGAAACCTTACTAGGCATAAACTATACAGTTCTTGGCTTTTCGGGACACAGAAGGCATCAGTCACCTCAAGACAAAAAAAATGGGAAAAGGTGAGGCTTACTTCTATTCGTTGAATCGTTTTAATACTTTGGTCAGTTCACGGATCTCTTGCTCGTGCTGGTAAAGTCAAGTCGCAGACTCCCAAGGTTGAGAAACAGGAGAAAAAGAAGACACCTAAGGGTCGTGCTAAGAAAAGGATCTTGTACAACCGCCGGTAAGCTTTTTTTTTCTTCACTTAAGTTGATGTTGATTGTATTTTCTATAGTTTCGTTAACGTTACTACTCTCCCCGGCGGCAAGCGCAGGATGTAAGCCTTTTTTTTTCTCTTTAATGCTTTGTGCGTGTTCGAAGGCGAATAATCATCGTCTTTCAACTATCCTGATGAAACCGAACAAATATAGCATAGTTCACACTGAAACTCAAAGTGTTGACAACCAATCATCTCAGTCTTTCGCTCCTATCTGACCCATTGATTTTTTTTTCGCCCTATCAATTTCTGTTGAACATCGGCACTAACTCCCCTCTCCCAGGAACGCCAACCCCGAGAAATAAAAGGTTCGCGCGAGCACTCAATAGCTACATAGATCCAGTGGGTCAGACGTAGCTGGAAAGAGGAGAAGAGGTTCTCTTCCTGTCTGTTTCACCTTTATATCAAATGTTATGCCATGCGCAATCAACATATGTTCCAGGTGTTCTCGTCCTTGCACAAGTTGAGCCCGGCTTAGTTGTCGATGCACAACTCCCTTCTGAGTCTCCGACTTGTTGGGCTGCGTTCTGAGTTTCCCTTGACGTCATGTTGAGACGTATGACGCCGTTAGAATATGCGGTGCTGCGTATATAGCGCTCAGTCCTGACTTCGATGCTGCCTAGTCTTCGGGTTCACATGTTCAGTATGATATTTTCGTATAATGGCATGCCTAGGTCTTTCCACGGCGTGACATATCGTAAGGTGACAGCCACTTTTGACATCCGAATTGATGCTACGACAGTGCCGTCAATAGACTTGGGTGGACCCCGGAGTTAGGTTGAACCACATTAAAGTCGTCTCGACGATTCCTACTATATAGTATCAGCGGCCATAATTACACCCCCGAGCTGTCGCAAGGTACGACCCGCCAAGAGCTGAAGTTGCCTTGGATCATAAATGTACACGAGAATTGTTTGTGGAGCCCCGAGTTCTGGGATCACCTGGATCCGAACTTGAGGGTTCTGGCCGCGCAGCCTGGTAATTTGCTGCTAGACTCACCCATGCTACCTGAGGACCGCGAGCTCTTGAAAGATCTTGGGAGTGCGGTGTTGAAAAGTTTCTCCCTCCTCACACTCGACATTCTACTCCAAGGTACGATCTGGAGTCCTCATGCTCTCAATCGCGTAAACCGTATGACTACGGATTGAGGCGTTATAACCCCTATATGTTTCACATCAATACGTGGACTTGTTAAGTCAGTTACTTTGTTCGTTAGCAGACCACGGTTGAGCATTCTTGAATCTCTTCAGACGCCGTGTAATTTCTTTGTTTGCGTGGATCACTTTGGGCATCATCGCCGTCGGTTTTCTCTCGGCGACGATGATGGTCGCTATCCAGTGGTACATGTGTCCGGTTCTGATAGATTTGGGCCTTGTGGAATATTCAACTCGGCCTCTGAAAAAACGGCAGAATGACACAAACGATTTGCTTCTGAAGTGGGACATCGCGATATTGTGGTTTCAGCTGATTCCTGTGCGCGAAGTTTACCACAATCGATCACTGATTCCATAGGGGACTCATTCACATTTTTCTCAGCCACTCATAAATGATGCGCTCATTGTCTGGCGAGGATACACAATTTTCTTAAGAAAACATTGGGCTATCTATATCTCACTTGCTCTATGGATTGCAACCTTCGGTACTTCTGCGATCCTTGATTCATATCCCAATACTCGTGTCGACTGAATCTTCTTCCTTAGCCACGAAAATTGTCCTCCTAGGCGAAATGTCCGCCGTGAGGACCATAGGATCCCACTCTACAATATTAAACAACTTCTTCGTCTCCGTCTCAGCCCTTTTGATTGCCACCAATCTGCTTGCGACTTTGTCCATTGCACAAACGTTGTGGTAATTAATCAAAACTTAATAGGTGTAACCATCGACTCGTCTACCATAGGTGTCATCAGAAATTCCTAAAACAAAGTCTTGGTCGAAAGAAGCGTAGGTGGACCAACGTTTCTTGGGTACTGTTTTTGTTGGTCGACTCTGGGTTGCTTTATTGTTTATTTCAGGTATGTAGCATGGTATGAATGGTGCTGTACGAGGATGGTCTTGAGAGCACCACCCTATTGTAGCTCGTAGCGCTTGTGTTGAACTTCCCACTTGATATTGGTTCAAGCAACGACGTGATGGATCAAGCATCAGGAACATATGCAATCATCGATACAATACTTCCGGTGAGTGCTTACCCGCAGAATTTGTGCAACAAGAATTGAGGCTCCATTGACAGGCAATGTATCCTGCCGTTGTAACGTGTGTCATTCATGGTCCTATTGGACTGGGTCGGATGCACGATGATACCCTGGGTTTAAGCTTATCACGATAGAACACGAATCTATGACACTGGAGCTTTTTATCCGCGACGCGGCTCTTTCCACATTGGAGCAATGTGCTCTTAGTGACCCGTCCGATGTCGGAACTCCACCTTCCCAAGCTCGTCACGGATACTTACCTGTTGCATATCTGTGAGACATGATCCTCGTCGACTTTTTGTCCCTCGCAACCTGTTCCTTCCCTTCTGGCTTCGTTCTTGTTGTCTATCATTCGCTTTTCGATTCGTAATTCACTCTAGACATTTCAAAGCCTTTGAATATTAATCTTGTACTTATCTGTTTTAAGTGCGAGTTCAAACCGGAATCTTATCTAATCGTATTGAATTTGCATGATTTAGCCTCGCCATGATCCGAATTGAAATGCCTGTGGAACGATTGAACAAGAAAATTCTTACCTACAACTGGTAGACTTCCCTACGACTTGTTGGCGACCACGTATGCGGCCGCAAGGCCCGGGTCGCCTGATATGCTCCTTACGTAAGCGTCAACCTGTTCGTTTGGGAACTTTTGGAAACGTGTTCTCGGACGACCGAGACAGCCTTTCTTCGTAGGAATCGCTCTTGAGAAGGACCTCGTTGCTTAGAGGGTCAAAGGTGAGTCTTTTGTTATATTAATCGATATGGATATGACAATAATACTAATCATTACTAATAGACGAAAAATGTCGCAGCCCACTGAGTCTGAGTTGTTCGGACGCGATTCGCAGTCTCAGTTTGTCTCGCAAGAAGGAGACGAAGATGTTTTATGGGAAGTCATTGAGATTACTGCGGAGAAAGGAAGATTCTATAAAGTGCGATGGGCTGGTTTTGATCCCAACACAAACAAGCCTTGGGTGCAGAGTTGGGTGCAGAAATCAGACTGCACTGATGATCTTGTTCGCGAATGGAAACGCAAGAAGTCCAAGAAGAAAGGCAAAGGTATGTCGTCATTCACAAAGTTTGCTAGTTCTAGAACACCTTCGCAGGATCGAAAGGATTGCGTCTATCTTCGCGTCTATCTCATGTGTCAGGCACTTCACGCGTTTCTACGAACTCGTCATCCACAGTAACAAAGCACAACACACGAGACAACAGTACCACTGTCCCTTCAGTCCATCGCGCAGGAGATAACGGAAAGCGTACCCGAACTGCTGCTCTGTCAGACGAATACAACGAGGGTGACGTGGATCCACCCTTGGTGCACCCAAAAAAGAAACGGAAGATTAACGTGGAAGATTCGAAGGCGGCTAAGGCTCGTCCAACTATGAGGAACGAACCTTACGTGCAGGAGTCCGATAATGGGTATGTCCACGAGTCCGAAGTTGTGACGAGTCGGCAAAGATACAAGGAGAAGAACGAGGTTCTTCCTGTAAAAAGAGAGGAAGAGGAAGGCAGCAGTAGTGACGAAGGTACAGCACGAATACAGCCGGCATTTTCATCTGTTTGCAAATCATCTACAACAAGGAATGCGAAATCACGCCGTTCTTACAATACACGAGCTCCTACAGTGACACCGGATCCCGATACGGCGTACGTGAGATTCAAGTCTGGAAAGCTCTCAACGCCCCATAAAATGCGACGGTTCCGGGAATCGACTGAAAATCTTTCGTCTTCTTCAGAGGAGGTTGACAAAGTTGTTCCAGCACACAAATTGCTGACGCCTCCCGTGAGATCTAAAACTAGCTTGCCAACAATAATTTGACAACCCTTCGACAGTTACAGGTATACCATACCCCTTCACTGTCGCATCCTCATGACAACGAAGACCAGATTGTGCAAGAAATGTACGACGAATATGTCGACTTTGACGCAGTACATCATCAACAGTCACCAGAAGGTATCCGTGTATCCACAACCTCCAACGGTGCCAAAGACGATTCGTATCGTCAAGGTGAGATCCCCGAAACTGAAACGGAATCGTCGCGCAATACGCAGTCACAGTCTCAATCTCGGTCTGTGTTACCGCCGCCCGAGCAACGACAGCCGACTTCTTCACTCCCACCCCAACCGACCACCAGCCTAGAAGTTAATCACCCTACCTTGAATCCGGTTGAACAACATGGACCCCAGAAACCTCCACGAGCCCCAACTCTAATTCTCCCACCACAGACTCCTCCCCGGCGGTCATCCATCATTTCCAGAATGCGCCCTCGCACGCCTGCCTTGAGCTCGCGTATTTCCCTATTCGACAACGATGCAACATTCCACCAGCCTGAGCTAGGGATGCATATCGAAGTGGAGGATGAACACCAACAGCAAAAACCAGCCTCCACAACAAGCAGTCGTAGGACTTCGAGAGCTGGGTCTGTGGCCCTTCATCCATTACCAAGACTCTCCCCGTCCGTTTTTGTACCCCATCTTCCTAATGTGTCATTTACTTCAAACCACCGCAGCGCAGCAGGTACTGTACCAGGGGAAGATTTAGACGAGGCAGAGGTGACAGAGCTTGTAAGCTCAATTGAACAATTTACCTCGCCAGAAAAGAGCAGACAGAAGCAGAAAATTGGGCAGGACGTGGTGGACCGGAAGGGCAAAGGCAAAGAAACGGTGAACAGCCATGATAGTGCAGAGAGCTCCGTGACAGACACCGACGATAGTGGTGGGGATGAGCTAGAGAATGTGGTACAGAAGAGGGGACAGCAACTTGCGGCACGCGCGCGTGCGGAGAAGTTGAAGCGGCAGCGTGAGTTCAATGGGGAGCTGGGGGTGGGAAAGAAGAAGACATTGACTGAGATGCTGAGTGAGAATAGGGAGAGAAAGGAGAAGAATCGAGGGAGGGAAGACTTCGTCGCTACACTGGCCTCGCTTGATGAATCCCAAGAGAATGCACAGCACACGGAGGAGATCGACGGTCTTTGCGTGGCAGCTGCGAGTGCGCCGCAGCCTCGTGAAATGGAGCTCGAGAAAGAGCTAGAGGTATTGCGAGCGAGTCTCGAGGCTGTTCAACTGTCGTTTGCGGCAAGCGAGAAACGGGCGGCGGACCTTGCCCGGGGAAAAGAGAGCGCAGAGAAGGATCGGGAATTTTTCCGAGAGCATTACGCCCAGGCGTCTGGGTTCGTGACATCTGTCCGTGAGGAAAATGCCGAGCTACAGAAGGAGGCACAAATCGCTAGAGAACAAGCGTCCATCGGGGTTGAGGCGGTAAAGGCTACATATGTTGCGCGTGTCAAGGCGTTGGAGGATGATGCTAGGACGTATAAGCGCCTGGCATTGTTCATCATGGAAAAAGACATACGCACTAATGATGACATCAGGAGGAGGGCGGCTGAGGAACCTGAGTTGAGAACACGGTGTGAGGAGCTGGTGACGGAGTCTCGGGAGCTGAGGGATGTGATTGTGGATATGCAGGAGGAGCTAGATGATAAGGAGTTGAAGATAAATGAGCTGGAGCAGCAGTTGAGGAGCTGGAAGAGGCAGGCGACGGTGTTGAATGCCGATCTGAACAAGGTGAAAAGCACGCAGGAGGGAGAAAATAAAGTGTATCAGTGTGGATGGAGGGTTGACGACGATGCTAATGTACCCTGCGATCAAGTTTTCGTGACATACGAGGTTTGTTCTCTTCTTTCATGTTAGAAATAGTGCTAATTGTTGTGAAATTCAGGATTTCGAGCGGCACATGTTTTCTGACCGACATTTGGACGCGAAACGCGCGGGTTTGTGATCAGGTTTCTCGTCCGCGTATAACATACTACTTCTTTTCATATATCCACGGTCCTGATGTGTATGGATGCTACGGCGAGTGACGAAGCGTGTCAAGGCTTCAAAAACGTTTGGTTATTATCTCGAGTGTTATTGACTGAATCAGACTTGTTGTATCGAGGCTTGTATCAGTAGACTGACCGGTTGATTACGGTCAAATAAGATAGAAAGAGAAAGAATCACAAGTTCAGAGGCTCTCTCAGGATCTCCAATGCGTGACGATCCAGGCACAACTTGGAACGTATATCATAGAGACTGCTCGCACTGAATTCTTTCTTCTTCATATGGGTGTGGAGCAACAGATTTAATCAAATCGTAGTAACGTTTCCTGTCCGAACGTCGTAAAATGGGGTTAAAAGGACCAATTTTTACAAGACCAATGAGGGACCGACGTCGCGTCAATCACGTGATACGCGATCCTACAGAGAAGTAAATATCGGAGAGGCACCAATCTGTCTAGGACTGTCTCTCTCTATTCATGACTTCTCTCTAGGTGAGCACTATATACTATTCTGGAGAGAAGCTACCTACATCTACGAGTTCTCTCTAGATTGGCGTGACGTAGCTAGTTTTTTTCTAGTACCCACCCACCTTTTCCCTTGAATTTGGTAGCCGCGTAAGGCGGAAAGAATATACAGCCGAGACTGGGACTGGCCAAAGGGCCCTCCTGAGGAATAAGCTGCCCCAAGGCCCATTCATTGGCTTCAGATTATGCGAAAAAAAAAAAGAATGATGAGCACTACGGTCATAACTATACACGCCATCCCCTCGAAAACAGCAGACCGACATCAACAAATAACAAGGGAGTATGGCCTAGGCAGTGTTGGAAAGCACTGGTTCGTTCATTCTCCGCGTATGCGAGGGGGCAAGAATCCCATAGCTCTCGTAGTTATATAGCCCGCAGTACCGTGCAGATCGGCGCCAAGCGCCCCGTGCACGTCAAAAGGATAAAAAGAAAAGAATCACAAGGGAAAAACACGATGGTTCGGTTACACTGGGTCCACGGTTCTTCAACTTGTCAAGCTGTATAGCAATGAGAACTACCTGAGCTCATAATTACAATCCAAAACATTGAAAGATTGAACAACAGGCCAATGCAGCTGCAACCACAACCACAGTGCAAAACACGCCTACATAAATGCTGAATCCATCCACTGCTTCATGCGAACACAACCCTCATCAACAGAATGCATATAGGTCAGCCATCTCGCACAAGACCTGAGTTTGGCGCCTTGTACCAGAGCTTCGTAGTACTCTTCGTCTCGAGCTCGAACAATCTATAAGACAGATTTCACTCTTTGAATCTAATCGAGTCACAAAGGCTCACCTGAAGATAAAGATTGCATAATCGCTCACTTTCCTCGGGGCTTTCTAACCAAAGTGTGTTTATACGATCAGCAAAACGTGGATCCAAACAGGCATCATAACAAAGCCACGGAGGATATTCAGCTGCGAGAATTGCAGGTTGAATCAATTGATACTCCCAGTCAATAATACCAGTGATTTGACCACGTTCGTCTATCAGGATATTCATGTCATTGAGATCCTTGTGTACGAGAACACACCGGAACAGTGAATGGGCAGACTTCTTAGATGTCAAATCGTCAAGGAGAGCGTTGATGTGAACCCTAAGCTCATCTAAGTGACCGCCATCGTCTCCACCAATAGTATACGAATGTTTCTTCCTCTCCAACATGAAATCAAAGTATTCTCGGATATCGTCAAAAGCCTTGGTAGGATCACAGCATCGAGAATGTAAGATGATACCGGGTATAACTTCGTCGCTTGACGTTGAGGATAGACCAGGGACGAATGAACCAATCTTGCCAGGCGGTACCTTCAATCGGAACATCTCCAGACAGAAGTCCGCATAAGATTGCACTGTACGCTCCTGTTCCGGGGGGAACGATTATCACAACATTTCCAGTAATGCAATTGAACGCACCTTGGCCTTCGTATTTAGAAGACCATACTGATTCAACATCGTGACACCAGGCAATTTTTCAGTGATGAAGAAGAAACTACGATCGATATCTGGTTCGTCTATCGAGTAATACGTCAAAGACGAGAGAAGGCCTGGTACCGGAAGGTAAGAGGATCTTTTGAGCCAAACCAAGAGGCGAGCTTCGAGGCGCAACTTTCTAACGCCCCAGTTGTCCCTAGCCAGGTCGTCCGTGGGTAGAACTTTCCTGGCGATGACGCTATTACCGTCTTCGAACATAAATTCGAGGGTCTACATATTTAATTCACCATACGACAAGTACTTTTGCACACTGACCAAGTTATCCGACGCGGCGCGAATGCATGATGAGGTCGGTATCTTGCCAAGGGCCTGGGATACCCTCGTGATGAATGACTGCAGTTCAGTAGCTGGAATAGCATCGTCGTCCACGGATAAAGGAGGCGGAGGTATGAGGTCCATTTCACCTCGATAATTATAGAATGGAACCTTGGTCATTGGGGGAGAAGTTGATGTGGAGTTTGATGGACCATGATGTAGCATATTTTAAGGGTGTTCAAGTTTGTACATATGTTGGTTTAATCAACAAAAAATAGAACCCCTTTGGGTTGAGCACCTTGCTCGTACGTACACACGAAGGCGACTGTCAGGATCTATAACTCGAAGTCAGAAAGTAAGGAATCGCGAACAAAATCGACGTCGGGGTTCTATTTCATCGTTCAGTTGACAGACGCATAATTCGAATGTTCGAAGTGTCTAGTGCGAGATGGTGGCAGAGTACCTCTTGTAAAGGAAGGTGGGCATGTGTAGTTACGCAAACTCGGGGTGATGAGACGCGACCACAAATTGTAGCCTGCTATGAATGGAACGGCGTTATGAGGAGCCTTCACGTCAGAAACCGAGACGTTTGAAGGATGCCAGCAGACAATTAGCGGGTCACGCTTTAAACACCGAGATGCTGTGTATGCATGCAGGACGCGAGTCACCACAGCAGCAGATGCATCAGCGTGCGTGACGGCATCGGAAGTCGGAGTACGCGTCTTTGCACCGTCACGATCACATGAAATGTGACTTACGCATTTACCAACATCGCGTTTGCAATCCCTCTCAAAGCCGATTTTCTACAGTACTACACTATAGCCTACAGCTCACAACAACCCAACGCTCAACCAACATGCATCTAGGAATATCTCACCATCTCCGAATCCTCGCGTTTGCAAGCCTATTACTTCAGAGGAATGTCGTCCTTGCTTCAGTCTATCCCACGCATCCGGTAGCGAAGACCAAATTTTTCTCTGGGAAACCCGAAGTGATCACCTGGAGGGATGACATGCAGAAGCCGCATCTCGAGGATATTCCATACATAAAGATTGAACTGTACAATAACACCGTAAGTCTCTCTCGGGCTGGGCGTCTTCTCGTGCGGTTTTACTATTATATAGTCCGGGAAACTGATTTATGACTCCGGTTGGATATACTAATGGAATACTCTTCTCATGTAGGAATACATTGCTACCCTCGCGAAACACGTTTCTTCTACAGATCGGTCGCATACAGTTTCCATACCATCAAAACTACAGACTGGTTCTAAATAGTAAGAGACCCATTGATCTGTTTTGGTCGTCTTTCATCGACCCACTCTACAGCGCACTCGTTTTCAAAACAACAAACCCTCCCATGTCCTTTTGGAGTGCCGACTTCACTATTATCTCTGAGTCTCAGAACTATATCTTCCCCGCTCGACCCGCCATTTTCAATACGACTACATCCACCGCCCCATTGCCGTCGTCGTCGTCACCATCATCATTGTCATTACCATCGTCTTCCTCTTCGACACCCGATTCCTCTACGGCGCCAACTCCTCATCCGAATCCTATAGGTGCTCACCCAGGCAGTCCCTACAGAGATGGAAGTGATGAATCCAAGCAGAGTGCTGCGGGGAAACTTGATCCGAAAATGGCACAGCTATGTTCTCTGGTAGCTCTGCTCGCTACCATCGCCGGCGCGTCGATGGCGTTGTAGATCTTTGGTTATTATATTGACCAACTTACGATGGATGTATTTGTATGATCCTGTACCACCAGACATGTACAACCTAGTGCCCTTTTCTCTGTGTATTTTCACCTTACAATATACCATTCTCATAATGGGGAAATCAGTTTGTTATTGTCTTCCCAAGTTACTAGTGAGTCCGTCGCGTGGTAAGTAAGCTGAGGGGTGCGGTTTTGGCACGTGATGCGCGTGACAGGGATCCGAGCCGCGGCTCGGGAGTTGTTCAAACTCTTTGGCACAAAACTTTTCGTCATGCTCAGTGTACAGAGAATAGCTCACAAGGTCTGCGTTTCTCTGCGATAGTTCATATTAAATAATCAACTGTCTTGAAGGTTGCAGGGAGGCGGCTGCGCCAGACAGGCCTGCAGGCCAGGAGTTGGAACCGCGGACTCGCCACTCCAGCGGAGCCATACGACGTGGTTGTGATTGGAGGCGGTAAGTGAGCTGCAAACTCAAGTTTCTGTGGATTTAGGGTTTCTGTAGGCCCTGGTGGCTACGTTGCTGCTATCAAAGCGGCTCAGCTTGGTCTACGCGTGAGTTTTTATGATGAGTAATATCTATTCAACTTACAATTTTGTGTAGACTGCATGTGTTGAGAAGCGTGGATCTCTCGGTGGAACGTGTCTAAACGTCGGGTGCATTCCGTCAAAAGCCATGCTTAACAACTCGCACATCTACCACCAAACCCAACATGACTTGAAGAGGCGTGGCATCGATGGTGAGCTGCATTTTCCTCACATTCGATGACAACACTCGAAGTATCATCACAGTAACTGGCGTTAGTCTAAACCTTCCTGCCATGCTCAAGGCCAAGGACGACGCTGTGTCGAATTTGACAAAGGGTATCGAGTTCTTGTTCAAGTCGAACAAGGTCGACTATATCAAGGGTGCCGGATCTTTCGCTTCGCCCAACAAGCTTTCCGTAGACCTTCTCGACGGTAGCAAGACCGAAATAGATGCTAAGAACTTTGTTATTGCGACAGGATCGGAAGTGACGCCGTTCCCTGGTGGTGGCATCCCCATTGATGAGGAACAGATTGTCAGCTCGACAGGTGTGCTATCATTGCAGAAGGTCCCTGAGAAGCTTGTCGTCATCGGAGGTGGCATCATTGGTCTGGAGATGGGTAGCGTGTGGAGTAGACTTGGTGCTGAGGTGACAGTTGTCGAGTTCCTTGGTGCTATTGGTGGTGCTGGTATCGACGAGGAAATTGCGTGAGTCTTTTTGTCTCTTTGTCATCGTGGCATGATTTTGACGAAGGCTCAGGAAACAATTCCAGCGCACCTTGACGAAGCAGGGGCTTAAGTTCAAGCTCAACACCAAGGTCCTTTCTGCCGAGAAGAAGGACGGCAAGGTTCACCTCAAGGCCGAGGCTGCTAAAGGTGGTAAGGACGAGACCATCGAGGCTGACGTTGTGCTCGTTGCCATCGGCCGCCGACCTTACGTCGAAGGCCTAAACCTTGCCGCTGCCGGAGTCGAGCTTGACAACAGGGGACGCATCATCATTGATGACCAGTTCACTACTTCCGTCAAGCACATCAAGTGTATTGGCGACGTTACCTTCGGTCCCATGTTGGCACACAAGGCCGAGGAGGAAGGTTCGCCATTTCAATCAACCTCTGATATCTCCTGATGTTGTCGCTAGGTATTGCCGCCGTGGAATACCTTAAGAAAGGCCACGGCCATGTAAATTACAGCGCTATCCCTTCCGTGGTTTATACCCATCCTGAGGTTGCCTGGGTCGGCAAGACGGAGCAGGAGCTCAAGGCAGCGGGCGTGCAATACAATATTGGTAAATTCAGCTTTACCGCAAATTCGCGTGCCAAGACCAACCTGGATACCGAGGGTTTCGTCAAGGTCCTTGCGGAGAAGGAGACTGATAAGATTCTTGGTGCACATATCATCGGTGAGTAGGGCTAGGTTCGGACGGACTAAGTCGTGTGAGCTGAGAATTGAATAGGTCCTAATGCTGGCGAGATGATTGCTGAGGCTGTGCTTGCTATGGAGTACGGCGCCAGCTCCGAGGATGTTGCCCGAACATGTCATGCTCACGTACGTTCTGGTACCTCCTTTTTCTGGTTACTTAATTGAATCTTTTGTTGTAGCCCACACTCAGCGAGGCGTTCAAGGAGGCGGCCATGGCGGCCCATGCAAAAGCCATTCATATGTGATAGAATACCTACTAACAGCTACCCTATCGTCATCGTTACCGTTTCATCATGTTCTACGTCAAGGTTTAATATTATTCGATAGACTTCTCGGAACCTTTCTCTAATACCTCATCCTATTGTGAAGCGTCCTACCGCCCGACCTTGAACCAGGTACTGTCGTTATCTGGGTCGAACATGTGGGCATTGAGACAGGCTATATCCGAAAATTGAGGCTACCTCCTTTCTTGAGAGGTGAAGGAGACAGGGTTGTTTTTTGCCCTCGTCAGGCGACGGATGGCATCGGGCACGGTGGCCTCAATTGTGAGCTGCATTGTCTTGAAATCGGAGCATCGAATCGAAGGGAAGATATACTGGCAAGTGTAGCCTTGGAGCGATACGCCAAGGTTGCTGCGCGGTCAAAAGATATTCAGTCAAAAGATATTTGCTACAAACAAGGCAAGTGATTGGCGAGTTCGTCCATGGTGCTACGTGTCATCGAGGTTGATACCCTGGGCAATCGAAAAGAAAAGAACGAGGGCTTGCAAATACTTGAATGCGAAAACAGGGCGTATGAGCTGAAGGAAGAAACCTCGAACTCAAACTCTTCGACAGGGGCCATTTTTGTATAATCGTGAAGAGGTATCGAGATTAAAGATAAATGAGATACGCTCGTTAACATGACCTGGATGAGTATGTCCTATTCATCCCACTCTGCGAGCGACTGACAGAAGACTATGTTGGCTTCGACGATTCGGCTGTTGTGTAAAGAGTTCGAGGAGTTTGGTGGCGATCTCGATGTCATCGTAGAGAAATGAAGATTCATCCATCGGCATATACCTTCGGCAGAGGAGGTCCATTGACATCGATCTCTCGGTGGTTGAGTCCCAGGCAATGGTTGGTGGGCAGGTTGGAAGTAAGGAGTAGATGACTATTGGTATCTTGTACATGCCACTGAGATAAGTATGCGCTGGTGTGGCGAACAACGAATGTTATTTCATATCTTCCATCGCCTGAACAAAATGGGGTCAGGTTTGGGAAAATTTCTTTATTTCCAGGGAAAGTAGGGATTCAATGACTGCCATGCTTCGAAGGAAATGATCGTTGTTGGTAAGACCATGACAACAATATAGTCGGCCATAAACTTCCTCACGAGACGCAATTTTTTAAGCACATCAGATGGAAGGACAGGTCAACGAAATACCTTCAATTTTTGAAATTAGCATAAAATAGAGTGAGACTGTCATTCTTACAATTTGTGACGGGTCTCGTTTTTGTACAACATGCCAAAGATCATCAGGCATACATTGAAAGAATGGCATTTTTCAGATCGGAGATAATTGTTTGCGGGCATCGCAAAGGTGCAGCAGGTTGCCGCCATTCATTCGCAAGATATTCAACTTTGGCATGACCTGCTAAAAACCAAGGGCGGCATGGATCAAGGCGATTGTTGTTGACACAATCACATTCAGGGATTCAGGGCTAAGCACAATTGCGACTAGTCAGTGGCTTCCGATGATCCGCAACCCATGCAATATATCAACACAAGCATCCTATATATCTTGATGTTTTTATCTGTTCGTAAAGTCGGAAGTCAAGATATCATGTTCTGGGTTCTGAGCGTTGAACGTCGACCGTCGGGAGTGACTTACTGAGTACAGGGTTCGTGCTGAGCTGCATGAATCGAACCGGCATGGACCCAGGTCTTCGCGATTGACGTGGGAAAAAGGCGACTAGGGATGTATCGCTATGATCAATAGGCGAATTGCCGAAGGCTGACAGTACTGTCATTTGTTACTGTCACACGAGGTATATTGTCAAGCATTGCTGCATCAATGATCAGATGGACACTGCCTGTACGCGGACAATGTTCTGCAATGTGAGAGATACTGGCAAGTGTGAGTCGGAGTGGATGCCAGAAGAGCGTCGCTGAGTCGTCCTTAAGGCTAAGTTCCCGTAAGCAGGGCAAGGCCTTTACGAGCTCTTCTACATCGGCATCCTCGAGGTCGATGCCTTGAGGCACATAAAGGACGAGTTTTCTCACATGTTCGAAGACAAAAGAATGAAAGAAATCCGAAGGGAGGGGAAGGGTTTCCAACAGACTATCAAGATACAGCCTCATACAAGATACGACATTCCAGAGGGTCAGGTGAATCAAGGATGAATGCGAGACATTCTTCATCAAGAAGTGGGCGAGGCTTTCATGGGCTCTTGTCACTTCCTGATTCAAGTACAGACTAGCTTCATCGAGTTTTGCATTTTGTAATAGACTGAGAAGGTCGATGACTGCTCTAGCATTAGCACGGAACGGTGGAGTTGGTAAAGCTAGTCGCTGATCTGGTATTTTTGCAGGGGTGCGCAAGATACCGGAGGATTGACATGATAATGAGTTGAGATGTGGAAGTCCCATGAGAAGATCGAAAGTCTCAGGAGTGACATTCATTTGCTTTCAAATATCAGATATTTTTTAAGCCACGTATACTGTTGGGTACAAGATTTGGTGGACAGAAAGTACCTTCATCTCTAGGTGGTACAATTCGGGGTAGCGATCAGATAAGGAGGAAAAAAGTGCATCATTTCCGGCACCGCGCCCTAAACCTAGACGCAACACCGATAGACATGGACCAATGTGACGATAGATGGTTGTCATTTCACCTGTTGACCAGAGAGAAGTTAGAAAGGTTACATTAGGGAAAAGCTCGGTGTCGCCGGAGGCAGCATCCAGCTCCTGCCATGCTTCCGAAGACACTACTGTGCGTGTAGGACCTCGATAATGTCGACTTTCATGGGCCGACGGGATCTTCAATTGTTTCACGAGACGCAATTTCACCTGAAAATCATCTACATCAGAGGTTAGGACAGCTCGGCAGAACACGTTCCAAATTTCGATTCAACTTGGATGCGAATAAGACTAAGAGATTCTTACAATTTGAAGCCATTCGTCCGTGTGACCTTCCAAAGGTCCGTTGACATACATTAAAAGAATGGCACCAAAGATTCCATCTCAGACCAGAGTAACTTGTTCGCAGGTACCAAAAAAGCACGGCATGTGACCGCCATCGCTGCTAAATCTCGAAGACATTGGGTTTCAGACTTCGTTCTGTCGAGGTAGAGGACATCGCAGATCAAGGTGATTATTTCGACGATTAGGAAGCACGGGTGGGGGAGACAAATGTAGTTGTCAGAGAGAGTGGATCCATCAGGGATTTGGTTATATGTGATATGTAGTATTGGGCCGCAGCAATATTTAGGGAGTGACAAGGCTGTACCTTGATATCGAGACCTCCCGCTTACGGTGATTTATCTGCACTCTTCTGTATCAATACCAATGTTGGTAAATGAATCGAAAGAGACGGGGAATGTTCCAGATCAGAGAAAGCGACTTTGTCGTAGCTCGAGACTCGGGATACAGCTAGCGAGATCTAGAGGTCGAACATGATGATTTGGATAAAAGCGAAGTGCCATAGGCATTTGTTGGGAGCCGCTTCGGCGAGGATCAAATGAAATCATTCACTGTTGTTTCTCCGACTCGGAGAGAAGCGTATGCTCAACGTTCAATTTCGACTTGTGACACATTCTTCGTGAAAATTTGCAACCTCCTGCAATTCTTGGTTTAAGCCTTTCAAACTTGAGCACCATATTTACGTTGCCCAGCTAGTGGCACAACAGGCGTAGTCTTGAGATGCATGTCTCTCTCATGGAGCCAGCGCAAACTACGATTGGCGTCACTTTTGAATTGTGGCCGAGGAGACGAGGACGCAGAAGGATTGGTCCTTGATCGTATGTTGCATGGGCAAAGTATCATTGGAAAGACTGGTACATCTGTCTGTTTCTTGCTTATTGTAATGTTTTATCTGATGGGTACAAAAAGCGAAGACGAACGAAATCGACGCAATTCGATTTAGCAATAAAGATCTAACGGTAGCAGGGGCACTTGAGTACGGCCAGTTTGGTGTAGTACGTCGATCATTTTCCAGTTTGAACACTTGTACTTCATGGCAAGTTCAACAGATATATGTTGTGACATGCAATCTCAATGGACGCGTATATGTACGTAAATCCATCGATAAGAGGTTTGTTCTCAGAAATCGTGATGTGCGTCCATTCGATCTTGAATCACAAATCTGCTGAGCTGGTGCCCAATGACAGCAATGCTCGCCCCAAATCGAACGCGACATATTGCTACAAGCGCACAAAACTGACTCGCAATGGGCTCCACATCTTCTTTGTGCGTTTCAGACACAAACCCATCTAAACCTTGTCATGGATTACGCCGAAGCTGGTAACCTCTGGAATGTCCTTGAATCGAGTCCACTGGATGGCAGGGTCAAGGAATCTGATCTCATGTGGTGGGCTCCTCAACTTGTCAGTGCGATCCATTGGTGCCATTCCCAGGGATTTGTGCATCGGTAGGTTTCTAGCCGCCCCTCAACATAATTTACATTGACCCTTTTGCCGTCAAGTGACATCAAGCCACACAACTTCGTATTAAGTCCAGATGCTCATGTCCTTCTGATCGACTTTGGTTCAGCTGCTCCTTTACTGCCTCCTGATTCTACCGGCGCACAGAAAGTGCAAAAGCGGTACTGTTTTATCCCCTGTGGGACATGTGACTACATCTCTCCTGAGATCCTCCGAGCTCACGAAGAAGCACTGGTTGTCCTTGAAATGGACGATGGTGACACGGGTCAACTTGGGGGAACTCAGGGTTATGGCCGTGAAACGGACTGGTGGAGTCTCGGTGCGATGTTATACGAGATGGCGTATGGACATGCACCATTTTTTGCGAAGGATATTAGGCAAACGTATCTAAGGATCATGGACCACAAGGTTGGCTTCTGCTATTTTTTTTTGCACACCTCTAACTGTGTTGTTAGAAATATCTTCGTTTCAACCGTAATCAATCCATCTCTCCTCCGTATCAGGACCTCCTGTGCCAGTGAGTGGATAAGAATCTATATTATTTCGGTAGCTCACTCTTTTCGTAGACTGCTGAGCAGCGCTGAACTTCGTCTCGGACGAAAAAATGTTCAGGAGATAACTAATCATCCTGTCTTCCGCGGAGTGGACTGGACCAACCTAGCATCTCGTAAGTCTACGCCATCATTAATTTAGCGGGTTATCGTTGACAATGATGTATATAGACCAAGCTCCTTCAGACCTTCATCTTCCACAATTTACATATACTGAACCTGCGAATCTCCCGCCTTCCCCTGCTTCTGTTGGATATCAGGACGAGATGTATTCTCAAGGATTTGCATTTTCAGCATTATTTCAATCTTCTGATGCATCTACATCGCCAGGCTTATCCATCCTACGTTCCAAATCTTCTCCTGACCCTCCTCGCCCTATCGAAGAAGATGCCACTGCATCGTTTATCGGATTCAGCTGGGGACCTACGGTGGATGCCTTCCCGGCTTCGCAGAACAATGAAGATCTCGGGGAAGGACATACTCTTTCATACATTGATACTCCCCGTCCCATGCGTGTAGTCTCGACATGTCTACTCCCGAATCCCGCATACACAACCCCACGATTTTCGGCCCACGCGACACCACGGCCTGGTGGGCATGACAACTTCACTACACCGGTCCGATCGAGTGGTTTGCCACTACCAGGGACGCTCCTACGCACGGGAACAGTCCGCCGTACGGGCGAACGCCGCAACGTCACGGACCGCGAGGCGATGAAACAGCTCGTTGATTGCATTGGCATGAGTGCGCGTAAAAAGGTACTCGAGAGCGGGCGTAAACCCCGCCTACTCTCGCGGTCTGGTAGCACTACCGCGAATGGAGGACCCGTTCGTAAGGAGTTACGCTTCACAGCTGCTACACCCGTTCCTGGCCCGAACCTCATTGACACCGGCCTAGGTACCGATAGTGAAGGGAAGATCACTTCGTCTCTGCGCTCGCGTATTGCGGTCCCCCTGAAACCTATACTAGTGAACAATCACAACCAGCCAGCTGCATGGTCAGGCTCAGAAGACACAGACTCCGAGGACCCGCCGAGCCCTAGTCCAACCCCTCGTCCCGGCTCAGCGATGTCAATATTATCGAGACGGAGCGGGACGCCGACTGTTAGCTCTACGAGGAATGGGACGATGGCGTCTAGCTCTAGCATGAGCATGTTAGGTGTTCCGACGAGCACGAGTGTGCGGTCGTTGAGTTTTAGTCGGTCGGTGGATTTGACTGAGTCGTTTAAAAGCCAACTTGCGGAACATCGGCTGGAGAGAGGTATGGATGGGGGGATGGTGCCGATGGCTCATAGGACTTTTGATGAGATGGAAGGTAGGTTGACTTCGATCATGGGAGCCATTCGTGGGGTAGAAGATGGGCTGGCTAAGGTGGTTACTATGATACAGTAATTTATTTCTTTCATAGCATCTCAGAACAGTAATTTATCTCTTTCATAGCATCTTAGAGTAAAGATGATCATCCTGACATGTCCCGCTAATAACTGACTCATTTTTATTATCTGCTGTAGTAGTCGCGTCCTGCTTTTCTGCCGTTCTGACGGGGAAGTTAGTTGATCCTCATGTATTCTTAGAAAGTAGTCTATATTTATCCTTATTTCACTTAACCCCGAAAAAAGTGATAAGATATTGATCATCATGATGTGTTGATCGGTGGCGCATGGATCTTCTTGCACTTATTGGAAAGCATACAACTGAAGTAAAATAATCATCCTGTATATAAATTTGCGTCTATGCTAGGGAAGCCCTTCCTTGAAACTTGTTTCTTCATTGAGGTCCGATCGTTTTCTACAAATCAAGTTTTTAGCAGAGACACAACACCACCTTACACGACTTGTGATGATATCCTTGAAATCTTCCGGACCTTCCCCTACTTGCATGGGCCATCGCACATGGCGCAAATTGGTTCGAGGACCCTGCTACCGGACTCGCCGTTTGGTGTGTACTGACTTCTAAGGTCGTCGAGATCCTCACCGCTGTGGACGCTCAAGATCGCTGCAAGGAATGGGCGTAATTGATGTTGCTGAAGAGAGCTGATGATAACGAGATGCTGATCCCGGATGATCCGAAAGTTCCTGTCGGAGGTAAATAACAATGGTGCATCGGGTCAAGACAAAAGCGTTGATCGGTTCAGACAGTATTGCCACGTATAATTGCGTGTTTAACAACAGTTGTATCATGTTATTACTGTGACTATGATATCTACTTACACAATATAGTTAAGGTCGTATTACAAGAATACATCGCGGACTCACTTGATTCGACGTTCCAATTGGTAGTGCGTAGCGGCGAAAGCTTTCCTAAGTTGGGGATGATTAGTGCCAGGCGGCTGGAAGGTGGATTTCCCAAATAGAATGGGTGCTAGATTAATACATGGGCTGAATGGGTTGACCGTGCATATTATATCAGCAAACATCTAAGATTTGACATGAAGATTTCAGCCCAACTGTTAGGTGACAGTCCGGAAACTGATGATACAAGTATAATGTAGTAGTGACAATATTGAGACGCTTTCCATTTTACCTCAAGTTCATCCTGGAGCTTCTCCCGCTTCTTGCTGGATCCTACCCACAACCTGGGTCGTGAGCCTAGAAATAGACTCTACTATGTCATACAACGCAGGAACAAGGAACGGTTCCCTACACTCCCTTTGGAAGTCCTTTAAGGCAGTTTCTGCTTCGATTCTCATCCTCGTTTCCGCCCGAAGCTGCGCTTCAAGCGCTTTAAGCTTCTCTCGCAGCGCTAGAGTACCAGATATTTTCAGCTCAGCGCTATCGATAGATTGTTGTAAAAAAGTAAAAGCGTACCGATCTCCTGTGGTGTTTCTCGTGGAGGCACATAGTGTTCTAATAATTGGAGCTCCATGATAATAGAAGTTTCACGACCTAGGCTAGCGTCTATCTGCCTCCGCACGAACTGCAGCTCGGACTCCAACGTTTCGATCTTACTCAAAGTATAACTATTTGTCCCATTTGACAGATAATTCGGATCTGGAGGTGGCCGACGCCGTCGAAAGTCGGATGTACTGATACTACGGCTGCGTTTTCCAGAGGTCGTGGAGGACTGCGTGTTGTTGTTTGGCAAGGGGTTCCGGGAACGTACCGAGAAAGTTAACCCAGGTGGTGTCTGGATAACCGGTCACTCAGTGGGAGAATATGGCATGCTGGGTACTGACTGGCTCGGAGCTCTCGGGACGGAGGGGCAGAGAAGGGATCTGTCTAGATATTCAATTTCTTTTCCAAGGAGGTGAAGCCGTTCGGCTTACAACTGGTGATTCGGCAAAAACCTTGATGGGCCACTGAAAACGATATTAGAAGGAAGTTTGTTCTCAAAGGAAGGTACTGTACCCTGGGTGTAGTTTGCTTTGATGAAGATACTGAGATCGGAGAATTGAACTGCTTATTCGCAATGCCAGTGGGTGCCCTCTTAACCTCAAATAAACATAAACGCCCTTAGTGCTCGCAAGAGAAACCCACCAATTGCGGCGGTGCTGCCGGGGGCGATGGTACAGTTGATGCGACAGAATCTCTGTCTCGAATTCGACCAGAGGTCCGAGGAGGCTGCAGAGAAACAAAGTTCAAGATAGGCGCCCAAGAACAACACGTGTCAAGGACTTGCATCAGGAAGGGTCGCCTCTATTGGTTCGCTTTTAGGTATCTTGAGCGCTGAACCCGTGTTATCAAGCAGCATCTCTGCTTCGGCTTGTGCTTCGCCCCACGTGCGCCACGCGGTAGTTTGTGGGTCCAACGTCACGCTAATTTTCGCGTAAAAAGAGATGTAAGTACTCTAGATATCGCGCCGTTAGATAACACACAACGTACGTCCCACCGAGGCTTTCTCGTAGACTGAGCTGACAACTAGCTATTTTGTTAACATTGTCCGATGCTTCAAGGACTCTTTCTCATACATGGAAAGTTCCTCCAGCAAGCGTCGACGCGCTCCCTCTGAATCCTGACCACGAATCCGCGTCCACAAATGCCTGCGTAGAACCTGGTATGCCCCTCTCATTAGTTGATGATATATCGAAATCTCAAGCTTGTTTACGAACACTTCGGGTGGGAACCGCTGACCACATGAATGAACATTCTCCTTTTCCATCTGGCAGAGCCCTGATTAGTGTCCTTTCCCTCTTGGGATGCGGAAGCTTCAGAGTCAAAAGGTCCTCCTTCAAAATGTCCATGGCTTTTTGGCTTCCCGTATAGAAATCTCGCGCCTTTGGCCCATGATACTGAACGTTCACGACGAGATCCATGCATCCAGACATTGCATGTCAAACCCGGAGAAAAAGGAGAATCCAAGTACAGTAAACCAGGATTAGGTTTGCCGTTATCACGTGATTGTCGTCATGCTCCTTGAGATCCAGAAAGCAGCACACTGGACGTCGCGATGCGTCAAAGCAGGAGACTTATAGTTTACATAGAACATTCATACTGTTAATAGTGTGGCAATATCCCTATAGATCTCCTAAACACCTAATAACCGACACTGATCAGATAGTCAGCCAGTTTCTCAACAACGGGGGTTGTTTCAGCGGCTTGCAGAGGTTGATCGTATTCGGCGACGAGTATTGCCTGCATAGTCTTGACGACCACAATACCATCGGCCTAGTTAAGAAGAGATCTGTGAACCAAATCGAAGCGTGCAATCATTCACTAACACACCTGCTTCTTCCCATATAGACTACGATCGGTATTCTGAACTATGAAGAATTTTTGGCCGCGTAGGCGCAGTCCGTTGGATAGCGCACTGGACGGGGAATTGACAGCATTGATCAGAGCCTCCTCGTCGTCCGGAGTCAACTACACACGATGCCCTAGAGTCAGTTCCTCATAAACATGGATGGAATATGCTGACGTACCGCGTATCCTGCAGATGCAGCCCAGACTCCACGTTGTAGACCTATGATCGCGGCTCTTGTAACCTTGCCAGATCCAATGAGTTGTTCATTAACGTAGCCTAAGCAGAACCTCAGCCTTTTCAAAACAAATAGAGTCAAAAAAGCTTACCTTGCCAGGACATGCTGAATTATAGAAGTTGAAAGACGATGGCGCGTGAAAACAAATGGATAGGAGGATAGTGAGAGTGAAGCAAGTCCTTTCGGGAAACGGAGTCGGAGATATCCTAGATAACTTGATCGGGGATGATATAAGGTTCGGCTTATGCCGAACCCGGGATGACTGCCAGTCCTTGCATTCGCGCACTCAGACAGCATTGTAGTAATGGAACAGCGTCTTGTAATTTTCCTTGTGTAGCCCTGCCAAACTTGATGGTCAGTGCTGGTCAATGTCGACAAGTCGCACGTGTACTGGGCCCACGAAGCTGAGGATACCCACCACTCATAGTATGTTCTATGTGATCATTCAGCTCTTGGTATTGATTATACCAGCCCACCATGTTGAATGCCAATTATCATAAGAGAAGCATTTGTTACTTTCTCAATCATGCCTACGCTTCACAGGAATACTAAGTTGCGACAGCTGGTTTCCAAATTGAATTGGGCTAACCAGTCTTTTGAGCCGCAAATTCAACTATATTCTATCCTTTTCCAGGTCATATACTGCTTCTATCCCGCGATTAACGTAAGTTTCCATTTCATCCAATATAAGAGATGAGAGCGAGGACATTTTCCCCCTCCGAACGCAACAATGCTTGAACTTGAGAAGTCCGAAACCTCAGAGGACAGTAACAAAGCTGTTATTGCAGAACAGACAACGATGAACTGCTTCTAACAGCTCTTCAACGATCCAACTGTGCGCTGCCTCCGGGAGCCAATTATAGTCGGGTGTATTAGGTGCCGAAAGCGGGAGGAAAGCTTTGCGACTACATCCAACACATGTCCGAACCAGGGTCGTCGAGAGAATGAAAGTCGTGATTGAACAGCGAGCTACGAGAGAAATCTAAGGGACACGCGAAACACGTCGAAGAGCCAAACGTACCCCATGTATGGCCGTTATCGCAAACAGCAGTAGTTATATCCTGCAGTGGAACTTCAACTTTACATGCGGGGCAGAGTTCGTTGAAAGTATTAGTGACTGGCGTGTTCTGTGGGTTAGGATAGACTGCAGCCTGTGAAATGGTTTGGAGCCTGTTTCCTTCAGCCGAGAGATCCTCCGGTGAGCCAGGGAGCAATGACTGCACTACCATGCGTAATACAAATGGTATGTCGTTGGCTGCCATAGAGAAGTGGAGCATGTTAGCAATGAATATCATGCATGAACAAGCCCACACGAACGAGTCAGAAGCGTCACCACAGCCGTCAGATGGCGAGTGATAGTTCGGAGAACACGATGTGAGATCTTATTGAGAAGATCTTGTGCCACATGTCCACACTCAACTTGCTTTGGCTCGTCTCCAATATATTTCTATAAAGTGCATCAATTATCAGAACTTACGCAAATAGATAGAAGAGAGGAAGCCTACGCACCCACACAAAATCTGCCATGGACAAGCGCATGCGCAAGGAGAAGAGGACATCCCAGCCGAAGAGATGTTGTACTAAGCTGGTCCTGAAAATTCGTCGTAACTCGGGCATCATACTTGTCCATGTAGGGACATTCACAAGGAGAGAATGATCGTCATTTCGTGGCTTCAGAATATTCAATATTCGAGGATAGAGCGCGAGAAGTCTAGTCCTGTCTTGAAGATGGAAAAAGAAAGGGCGGAGAAGGTGAAGGGGCGCTAGTCCCGCTGCTGTCTTGACGTGAAATCAGGAAGGAAAAGAGTTGGGGATTGACATACTGGTCTTTGCTTCGTCTAGCACTACTTGGAGCTCATTGACAAGGGCGTCGTCGTCATTATCATTCCACAAACTGGCTACCAATAGGGTACTATTGTGTTTGGCATCGTGTTTGTAGCTAAAATCAGAAGGACGAGAGGCTCTGCAGGGCGAATATTAGGAATGATCGCACATCAGACGAGCAAAAGTACGGACTCTTGAATCCATATGAACGTGTTCGAGCCGTTATACGATGTCAGCCCAGTTATGCGATTCATGTCACCAGAATCAACATCATTTTCGGTCTGCACAAACACTGATCGTACAGCCTGCGACAACTTTTCTGAGGTCACTAAACTGTCGTCCATTGGTGGAGTCATCGTTGGTTCACTCGAAAGGTTATATATGACATGAAGAGACCCGTCAAATAAAGTCAAAACCAGGATATCCAGCTTCGCGATATATTGGATGCCCGACGCAGGATGTAGAGAGGAGGAGCCGACCGAGAGCCGTTGGGTTTTCAATCGGTACGAAAAACGACCCGACCACCCTAGACTTGATGATGGATGGCACCATAGATAGACCTTTCCAGGTTTGCAGTATACGAGAACACGCTATAAGATACATTCAATTCGGGATTAATTATCGGAGAAAGAACCATTACGCACTCCGTTGTGTGAAGCTTCAACCCAGGATAAAGCCGTAGCACTTGTTTTGTCTGGTTCACTGATCTTTTCGCTAGTGTCAAGTGTTAAATGTAACTCTGGAGGGTCTGGATATGCTTCGGTGTTGAGTGACTGGGTTAATCTTGATATCTGGACGCTTCCATTGGCAGCTGCGTAGGCAAGGAAAGCCTCGCCTATAAATTAGATGTCAAGGAGATCCCTAAAACAAGTTTAATAATGTACTTGCAAGTTCCTGGTTTGACTGGAGTCCAGGACGAACATGACACGTGTGTGAGCCATGCTTCCACACTGGGAACAGTCAAGACATGCTGGACGGTCTCATTTGGACGATATCTACCTATCGTCAAAAGAGTCGAACAAAACCATGTTGCATTCGTACCTCAAAAACACGAGGGAACCTGCTCTATTCCCGACGATGAGAAGGGATCCGTCAACGGGTGGAGTTGGGGTCAACCCAAAATCAGCCTGCCGAGACCAGACCATACCTGAGAAGAATGAGTGAATTGAATGTCGAACAAAGTTTTGCTGACCTTACTTGTTATTTGAGAATTGAGAGCCTGGGCAGTCTGTCCTGCTGAGGTAGTATCTCCTGCAAATGTTTCCAGGAGAAAGGTGGTGACTTCACATGCCTTCCAAATAGAATGAGAAGCTTGATCAACCTTCAATAATATTTGGTTGACCTACTTTGATCCATTCTCCCTTCAAGCAGTTTTTGGACGCCGTCCAGAGGGTTAGGTCCATGTTAGAGGTTAGACCTGCGAGAACACATCTAAGAAATGAAGTTAGGACGAGAGTGAACCTTCTCAAGTAGCACAGAGTAATAATGCGCACCCAGAATCTGGAGACAGGCCGCTCGGGGAAAACGTGACATCCCATAAAGCAACATCGATCGAACCCAGTGATGCGGCACCCCAGGCTAATGAAGTGAGCCCCAATCCGTCGGCATTTGGAAATGTAGTCTACCTTGAGAGTATTTGGGCCATCTGGGCAGGTCTGACTTCTCAAAAGGGATAATGGTCCTGAACCAACCGATCGAGGGTAGACCTTCACGGTCGTCCCTTTCCTTGACCGACTTGATAGCTGACGATGCGTCAAAGTGCACACCATGGTCTGGAGTCTGTTTGAAAGTAAATCATATATCTACGACGGGCTTTGAGCGCTTACCATGATATAAGCAGCGGCTTTCGTCGCAAAGCACGCTTGACCATCACTAGACCATTGCAAACATCTCACCGAAGGGTACGACGTGACAGTGGGTACATTAAGAGTCGTGTACACCGGGCTTGAGGCCATTGAAATCGAGAACCGAGCAAGTGGCCAGCAAGTAGCCGAGTGGGTGAGAACTTCGAGTAATAAATAGTTAGCCAAACATGAGACGCGTCCGAAGACGCGTTTCAGAGATGCCCGCTTCTGATTGGCTCGATCCAGATTTTCACAAAAGGATGTCACATGGTTCACGGCATCTACAAAATAGTCAGTTGTATGTATTGTCTATAAAACAAAATATATGATGTACCTGAGTCTACCTGAGCTACCTGTTACGTATTATACAGTACATGCTGTGGTAAATGGACCTGTAACGGTGAATTGTAAGCTACCTGTCAGGTAGGCCTCATATATGAGCCCACCTGGCTGGTTTGAGTATTGTAACGGTACATCTTATATGATGCAGACGACATACATGCCACATACCTGAGCATGTCTGATTCTATATATTTGCTTTCTATTATACAGGGACTTCCTTATAGACAAATACATTTTTCAATAAAATTTATTTATCAGTACATACTCCAGCAGTTAATAGCAACACTGATGATACACGCAACATGAGCAACAAATCTGCAAGACAAGTTTAATTGATCGAGCCATCTTATTTCTTCTTCTTGGACTTTTGCAAAGAATCACCGTCCTCAGGGCCAGTAGAGAGAGGTGCTTGAATTTGAGCTTCGGAGGATCATTGCGAGGTTGATCATATTTGCCGCCATCATCGTTAGTGCCATTGGTGACTTTCGGGGTTGATTTTCTGGAGTGACGATGTGGAAATACAGCTCGTGGGGGTGGTGACTCCAACGAAGTACTGCCATGGTGGTTGCACGGCGATGAAGACTCCCGTGACGGTGGCTGGTGCTGGTGCTTGAACTGGACAGTAAAACCTGTTTGGAAAGAACAGTCAAATAAGAGTACAGAGATAAGGGAGTGGCTAAGGTATTCAAACTCCTTTCAGACCTTGATCGCGTTCGAATGCACTGTCACAGTGAGGAGAGCGCTGAAGAAGGTTGCATACAGTTTAAGGCTCGGGTTCCCATGCATCTTCAAGGTTGTGATTCAATGTTGTTTCTGTATTCAGGGTCGCCTCTGCCTCCGTCCTCATCTTTGTTCTCTTCGGGAATATTGCCAGAAGGGTGATCTTTGTCGGATTGACTTTGTGTTGACAGAGTGGACTGACAGCACAAATGAGAAGAGAAAACAGTTTGGACAACACATACTACCTCTTGTTCCTTGAGACATGATAAGATATCCAAGGCACCCTCATCATTGCTGCTTTCCTGCTGATCCACAACCCTCCTTCAGCATCTCTTTGTAGTTAGAGCTAAGTCCAGTAGCTGCCTATCAAACCATAAATGTGGTTAAATCAGTTTTCACATGAATGAGATTAACATACTCCTTCCACCATTCAAGTGTCTCCTGAACCCATGTGTTATTCAGTTCTGCCTCAAAACCCATAACAATATTTTTGAAAAGCGCAATTGATTGAATACTCCATCCTTGGGCCTCCATTTCTTGCAGGAGAAAAGGGCAAAGCATGTCTTTAACATACCTAATGGGTAGTAAACCATGATAAAATAAGAGAATATATACCTCGACAGCTGCATATCCAAGTGTTCACCCCGTTGGCTTTGTTAAACCATGAATGTGGGCCTTGGCTGGTTTTGTAGCATTGCGAGTTCTGGACATTGCAGAAGATGGGCCAGTAAATATGTGTTGGAAGACCTAAATTGAATAAGGTGACTCTGAGATTGAATTTGAACATTCAATGACTGATGAACAAGAATTTTTCCTCGCATGAATCCCTTCAATGGATCATTGGAGTGATCTATTGGGGTCAATAATGTTAGTGCCATGAAGAAAGGCCAGCCACTCTCCTGCCTTGATCATGCACTTTCCTTCACTCACATTATCCATGAATAATCTGATATGGTGTTATTGAAGTGGATACAAGAATAGCTATAAATAACTCGCTCAGGATTGGCATCAAACCTCAGCTAGCTGCTTCATTGGGCATGATAGATGTGCAGAACATTGATTTCTGAAGCCACAAGAAGATTTGTTATCAGGAAACATTGTCATGCCATTGGGGTCCTCCTTAACATATTGAGAGATAGCAGCTTTGAGGGAAGAGGTATCATCAGTCTTTGCAGAATTGATGGTTTTTTTGAGCTATGACAAGGTTATTCAACCAAAATCAGACCAACAAATGTGCATATATAAACATACATGTTTAGTAAACCACTGCAATTCACTTGGATCCTCACTTAGCACCTCCAGGACATCTCCAAGCTTAGGCTGAATGAGAATAATCATATCATATAAGTCCAATCTTGCATCATTGCAGCTATGTGTAAGGGTGACCTCCAGGAGTGGCAGCTAAGTCATACAGCTAGCAGAGGGGAATCCAAAGGATATTAGAAAAGGTAACCAACAATACAAATAGTAACTAATCACTTAGCAGAGGGGAATCCAAAGAGAACAAGTCTAAGGATCCCTGCTGCTTGGTGCAGTGCATCAGTGGGTGGCAGAGGCATGGGAACAACTGTATAGACAACTGAAGCTAACCCTAACCTCAGTAAAGTGCTTGATGAGGAAGTATGGCAAGTTCCAGGGGTTTCCCAAAAAGGATGATGACCCCTGGAGATCTCTAGGAATCTGGAGAGTGTCCCAGAGGTGTCAAATGAGCCTCAGGAAAAGGGAGTGGGTCAAGGAGAGTTGGCATAAGTTGGGTGCAGAGGTCAGAAATGGAAGTCCCCTCACATCACCCCCCTCTAGCATGTGGCATCTTGACATGCAGGATAGAAGAAGTTCCAGATTACCTGGTCTGCTGGTGAGATGGCATAGATTCCCCAGATGGCTTGGGGTGTGTCTGGGTGCCTCCAGTGGAACTCCCTAACAAGTCCCAGTGCATGCACATTCTTCTGGGGTTCCTAGGAGATGTCCTTGATTCTGTAGCCCTTCCACTTTACCTTGTATTGTAGCTGCTGCTGGAATAGACAACTATCCAGGATCTCCTCCACCTTGTACTCCTCATTGTCATTGACTACCACTAGAGGTGGCAGGGATGCCAGGCATTGCCCTGGAATAGGGTCTGCTGGGGCCAGGGTTAGTTTGACCATGTTGAATACTGGATCAAGCTGGTGCATTCCTGTGGGGAGCTGGAGTTGGTAAGCTAGGGGCCCTACCTGCCATTCTACTGTGAAGGGTCCTAATAGATGGTGTGAGAGCTTTCTTAACAGTTGGGTGGTTGTAATATTGGATGTGTCCAGGTAAACTCAATCTCTGGGCTGGTACTTGGGTGCTGGGGTCCTTCTGTGGTCATAATGTCATGTCATGTTATCCTTTGCCTTTGCCAGAGCTGCCTGGGCTTCCTCCTGTGCAATCTTCATCCAGTCCACAAACTTGTTCATGGCTTCATTCTCTGAAGGTCAGGCCCAGGATTTGAAGCCCATGTGTGGGTGATGTCCAGTGTTCAGGAAGAAGGGCAAAACTTGAGTGGCCACATGAATGTGGTTGTTGTACTGGAACTTGGTGTCATGGAGGAGTTCATCCCAGTTGTCCTGATGCTTGTTGCAGAAGAGGTGGAGGTAGTGCTTGAGCTCCTGATTCATGTATTTGGTTTGACCATTGGACTGCAGGTGATAGGTGGTGGAGGTGTGAAGCTTCATGTTAAGGAGTTGCTAGAGCTCCCTGGTGAAATCTGCTATGAACTGCAGACCCTGGTCAGACACATAGGTGTTGGAGAGGCTGTGGAGCTTCCAGACATTTTTCCAGTACAGGTTAGCAGCACCCATGGTGGAGCAAGTGGTATGAGTGGGGATGAAGTGAGCTTGCTTGCCACTTAGGTCCAGCACTACCATGATGGCATTGTAACCATGGGCATTGGGGAGCTCCATGATGAAGTCCACCAAGGCAATGCTCCATTGTTCTGTGGGGACAGGTAGGGGATGGAGCTGTCAGGAGGGGAGACAATGTTGGGGCTTGGTCTGGAGGCAGAGATCACATGTACTAGTGTAGGACCCAATATACCAGGACATCTTGGGCCATCAGTAGTTCCAGGATACTAGCTCCAATGCCTTCCATTGGCCAGGATGTTCTGTGATCCAGGAGTTGTGGTGCTGCTCTACAATCCTCTAGTGGAGCTCTGGGTCATTGGGCATGTGGATGTGGTTCTGGAAGGTCAGGAGCCCCTCACAGAGGGCCCATTTGTCTGCATGGACAGATTTGGCACTGGTGGTGTGTCCTGATTTCAGTGCCCAGGCTGCCTGAGTGATGAGTTTCTCCTGCTGACCATCCTGGTTTCTATGCCAGATGTCCCAGAGGATGTCTACCTCTGCTTCTTTGATGACTAGACCTTCCATGGCTTGGATTGCAAACAGTTTGGGCCAGAGGAGCACAATGTTACTGTTGTCATCCCCTCTGGTGCCATGGTCTGCTCTCCAGGACAGAGCATCCAGCTTCCCCATACTCTGGCCTGGCTTGTGGTGCAATGAGAAGTCAAAGTTGGCTAGGTAGAGGGACCAACAGGCCTGTCAGCAGTTGAGCTTCTTGGCCATCCAGAAGTACTTGAGGTTCTTGTGATCCATCCAAACCTTGAACTTATGCCACACACCCTCTAGGAAATGCTGCCACTCCTTGAAGGACCAGGTGATGGCCAGCATCTCCTTGTCATGGATCTCATAGTTTTGCTCTACCACATTCAGGCCCTTGGAGTAGAAGGCCACTGCATGCCATTTTCCATCCTCCCAGGATTGTTGTAACTGTCAGATTCTGCTTACCACAGGGGCTCAGCTGCACTGGGCAAGTCCCTTACTAGGCAGACATGATGTCTACACTCACAATTCCATGCTTGAGTGAACTCCAGAAGAGTGTGACTGAGGAGGCAAAGGAGGAAAGGGTGGTCCAGGGAAGTCTGAGGTACTTCAGTAGGCTAGATGAAGGAGCTGTAAGGGCAACCTCTGGAGGCTGTGGCTAAGTCACACAACTGGCAGAGGGAGATCCAAAGTCTATTCAGTACTGTACAAGGATTTATGGACATAACTACTCACCTGGCAGAGGGAGATCCAAAGAGAACAAGTTCTAAGAAGCTCCCTGGCCAGGTGTGGATGCTTCAGGAAAACTCCCAACCCTAACCCCAAGGTGCAAACTCCGAAAATTGCCATAACTCCAGAGATTGTACCAAAAATGGGAATCCATCATAAATGGCCTTGATGTCCAGACTCACAGCACATGACCACATGACAATATGACCAAAGGATAGCCCTTGGTCAAAAGCATTTGTCACCAGAAGATGGGAGGATGAAAATGAGAGGCAGGCTTGGAACAAAGGAAACAAACCAGAGAATCCAGTATGAACAGTCTCCTGATGTCAGATTCCACTGACCACAGGGGCTTAGCTGCACTGGGTGAGTCCCTTACTAGGCAGATACAACCTCTATACTCACAATCCCAGGCTCCCCTGTGAGCTCTGGAAGAGTGAAATGGAGTAGGAAAAGGTTATAATGGTGGTCCAGGGAAGTCTGGGGTACTCCAGTGGGTTATATGGAGGAGTGGGGGTGACAGACAAGTAGGGAACAAGTATGATATGGAGCTCCAGAGTTAAATAACAGGAGCTAGTTGTCAACTTGTGTGAGTCCAAGTTAGGAGTATGGAGAGGTTTTGAGGGTTCTGGGATGGGATAGACTTTAAGGGGGGGTGGAAATAGAGGTGGGGCTAATCAGGGAAGTTGAGACAAGGCAAGAAACTGAGGGAAACAAGATGAGATGAGACTTAGAAAATAGATGAGAGATGGAGACAAGAATGGAAACTGATAAGACCAAGACTGATAAGATGGAGACAGATGAAATTGGAAAACAATGAGATTCAAAACAAGGCAATACAGAACAACAAGATGGGACACAAGAGACATAGTAAACACAAGAATGTAGGTAATATCAAGACTACTGTCACTAGCACTACCCTACAGTTTAAGTACCTACAGTGGAACTCATCTGGGACCACAGGTCCAAGGTTGAACTGTGCAAGTGGGTCTTGGGTATGATTGTTCAGGGTGTCCTAAGACTGACTAGCTGGGTGTCTGTAGTGTCTTGATGTGTAACCATGATGCATGCCAGGAGAGAGTGGAGGGACTTGCAGTTACCCAGACACTGGGGGAGGGCCAAGAGAATTATGGGGAATGCTGGAGAAGCATTGTGAATCTTTGGAGAAGTGTTGGGGGTTGCTGGAGTGGGTGTTGGGGGTAGGGGAGGGTTGTAGAGGTTTGGGGAGGAGAGGGATGTGCTCTGGGCTTGCTGGTTTTGGTTGGGGTAGGTCCAGAGGTGAGGTGGGGATTCAGGGACAGGTTATGACATCATTCCCCCTTTAGCATTGAGACCCTTTGAGGCATGGGGAAATCTCCAATGGTTGGCAGTGGCATGGGAATCAAAGTCAAAGCATGATGACTTCTTCAACTGGAAGCTCCCCAGGAAAAAAATAAAAGGGGACCAAAACATGTCCAGCCTATCATCATTATCATCCAATGTCTTCCCCAGCCTCTTTGTCTTTTCCATCTTCATTGTTCCTCACTCCTTCACCTTCCAACAAGAACTGCATGGAGGTCTGGGCCAAATATGAGGCCTGGAGGGCAGAGTTTGACTGGCATTGAGACTGGAGGAAGGTTGACATAATGTATTGACAGTATGAGTGGCTAGTCTTCCAGGTGTGCCCATCACATACTGAATCATTTCCCCAGAGCTGTCCAGGGTGGTGGCAGGTCCCTCCTTGGTCCTGGCCCCAGCCAATACCTCAGGGCTGCCTGCCCAACCTTCCCCCCCTTCTCTGGCTTGTCCTACCTGGCTGACTCTGGGCCCAGGGATGGCACAGGTGGTTCCCAATATGCAGTGGGTTCCCCAGTTGGAGGTGACAGCAGATTGGTTTGCAGAGGTGGTGAGGCAGGTCCAGAGGCTCCTCACCCTGGAGTGATGTAGGGTGGAGGCCCTGGTAAGTTGTGGGGCATTCTTGCTATTGTACTCTAACTGACCTGCCACACAGTGTGTGACCTGCACTTGCTGGGGAGAGGTTTGCAAGTTTGAGGAGCTGGTGATGGGATCCTAGCAGGACTCATTGGTGTGCCTTCTACATCATGCATGGCACAAGAAGTGCTTGGTATCAAGGGACTTGCATGCAGCTGGTATTGTCATGGAGCAGTGGGTGCTGGAGCAGCTGGATGAAGGGCAGTGGGGTTGGGTCTCTGGGCATGGGGAGGGGGCACCTCAATTGGGTGGTCCTGGAGGGGAGGTTGAGGGGAAGGGGGTTCATCCCCTAGGGAAAGTTGGGCCTCCCCAGGGCAGGCATAAGGAGGGAGCCTCCAGCATGCAGGCCAAGGGCAAGCATAGGGCATCCCCTTCTCTGGAGGCTGGGCTCAGCAAGAGGCCCTGTGAAGAGGTGGCAATAGCAGGCCACTCTAGTTCACATGTCTATTTGCTGGGGTTGGGGGCACTCTGCTCTGTGCTGGAGGGTGGCTGAACTCAAGGGGAATTTGGTGGCATAGGAGGAGGAACTCCAGGAATTGTGGGAGGAGCTGGAGACAGTATGGCAGGATTAGGACACAGCTTGGCAGGATTGCAAGTCTGCTCTGTGGGAGGTGGGGAAAAGGGGTGTCAAGTTTTAGGGGCTTCAAGGGCACCTAGAACAATTGGAGGCCCATCCAGAGGGGAGTGCAGCAGTGGGACAGCAAGTGGGTTTGGAGCTGCAGGCAACCCAGGTAGAGGTAGAGGCAGGGAGGTGTCAGGAGGGGTGGTTGGCCAATGAGGTGGCTGTGGGGTGGGGAAGACTCCTACATAAGTACTTTTGCCCAGACTGCCCCTGTCACTAACCTTGGATTTTCCCTCCTTAGGTTGAATCCACAAACATTGGATCCTCCTGGACAGGGTGATGGTGGCCTTTGCATTGGTGCAGGACAGTGTGCAGAGAATGTTGAGGGACCTCCTGCCAGAGTTCAAGCAGGGTTTGGGGCAGATGGAGTGGCTGTTGGTGGGTTACCAGCAGCAAAATTTGGTGGAACCTGGGTCTTAGCAGGAGGTAGTGGTTGATGTGGGGGAGGCCCTACCAAGGCACAAGGAGCTGCTAGCCATGGTGGTGGCTCAGATGGAGATGGATGTAGCAATAGCAGGGATGGAGAGGGGGTTTCCAGAGGAGGAGGGGTGAGGTGGCTGTGGCTCTGACATCGATTGATTTTTCTCAGACTTTTTTGTTGTATTGTGTTGTAGCATAGTGTACCCAAACTAATGTAGATAACATTTTCTTGCTATCTGAGTGTAACTTTCAGCTTATATGAGGGAAAGTGAGAGAGGGAACATAAGCAGTATTGGTGGGAGTTAAATCCCTGCTGAATCCAGAGGCTGGGGTTATGTGCACTGATGCCATCTATACATGCTAGTCCCAGGGGTTTCAGGGCTTGGTGGGGTGTTGCTGGTGGAAGTCCTGAAGCTTGGCAGGGGCTCCAGAGATATTCTTCTGGGATTCCCAAGTGATGTCCTTGAGTCTGTAGCCTTTCCAATGGACTAGGTACTGGAGCTGACCACAGACAAGGTGGAAGTCAAGGATATGTTTGACCTCATAGTGGTACTTGTCCTCAACCTCAATGGGTGGGGGTTGGCTTGGGTGTTGGCTGGGGAAGGGGTCCAGATCATGCTTCTCAAGGAGGCAGATGTGGAAGATGGGGTGGAGGCCTTTCAGCCCTGGAGGTAGGTTGAGCTTGTAGGCATGGGTCAAAACCTTCTGGAGAATCTTGAAGGGGCCAAGCCACTTGGGATTGAGCTTCACTGAGGGTCTCCAGGTCTTGAGATTGTGCTGGTCAAGCCAGACAAGGGTGCCAGGGGCCCAGTCAGGGGTCATTTTGCATCCAGTATCAGCATGCTTGGAGTAGGCTCAATTGGCAGTGTCAATTTTGCCCTAGAGGAATTGGTGAAGGGACTGGAGGTCTTCAGCAACTTTGTGGGCAATGTGCAAGGGGATGTCCTTGAGGGACAGGGTGAGTTGGGGGTTGTAACCCTTGTTGGCATAAAATAGGGAGACTCTAGTGGCAGAGTGGGGGGTGTTGTTGTAAGTCAACTCAGCAAGGAGCAGTTCTGCATGCCAATTGTTCTGTAAATAGTTAATGTAGAGGCAGAGGTATTGCTCTAAGGTCTGGTTTACTCATCCCATTTGTCTGTGAGTCTCTGGGTGGTAGGCAGTTGAGAGGTTGGTCTTGATTTTGAGTGCCTTGCATAGTGATTGCCAGAACCTGGAGACAAACAAGGGGCTGTAGTTGGACATGATGTCATCCAGGAGTCTGTGCTTGGAGAAGACATGTTCAAGAAACAGCTTGGCAAACTCTGGGGCATTATCAGTGGTGTGGCAGGGGATGAACAATGCTTGCTTGGTGAGTTGGCAAACAATGACAAGGATGGTGTCAAAACCTTCAGATTTGGGGAGTTTGACAATGTGGTCCATTGAGATCAAGGACCAGGGGCAGTGGCCAATGAGGAGGGGCTTCAGCAGACTGTATGGGCAATGTTGAGGGACCTTGGCTTGGGGACAGGGTTTGCAGGCTCATATGTACTGGGTGACATCCTTCTTCATCCCTGGCCAAAAGTAAGTCTGGGAGATGAGTTGGAGGGTCTTATGTATTCCTGGGTGTCCCTGGAGCTTGTGGTCATGGTACTGCTGGAGAATGTTGAGGTGGGTTGACTTGTGGTCCAGAGTGTATATTTGGTCATCCCAGAGCAGAAGTTGGTGGTCTAGAGATAGTATAAAGGTGTGGTCAGGGTGTGGAGCATTGGCAGAGCTATTGTGAGGGTCATGCTGGGTGAAGTAGGCATCTGGATGGGCATTTTGGATTTGGTGGAGAATTCCTTCCTTGTTCATAATTAGTACAGCATGAAGATGTTTGGGGGGGATTACCATGCAGTGGTTGAAAGCATTCTGTTCACCCTCAAATGACTTTTTTGGGTAGACATCTGGCCCTCAAGTAAGGGTGTCAGGTTTTGCTCTGAGTTGTCCTGGGCAATAGTGGATGGTGAAGTCATACTTGGACAGAGTTTCAGACCAGTGGGCTTGTCATCAACTGAGTTGCTTGGTGGCTGTGAAGTACTGTAGGTTGTTGCAGTCTGAGTAGACTTGTAGGTGATGCAGGGTTCCTTTGAGGTAGGCCCTTCACTGCTGGAAGGCCTTGATGATTGCAAGGAGTTCCTTGTTGTAGATGTCATAGTTGAGCTCTGTGGAGATCATTGAGTGAGTGCAGAAGGTGATAGGGCAGAGATCCTTGCTATTGGAACCCATCTGCAAAAGTATTCTGGCAATGGCATAGTCAGAGGTGTTGCATTTGAGTATGATGGGGAGAGCAGGGTTGAAGTGATGGAGGATTGGGGCAGAGGTGAAGGCCTTCTTCAGGAGAGAGAACATGCTTTGGCACTTGCTGTCCCAGTCCCAGGAGATGTCCTTCCAGGTGAGTCAGTTGAGAGGTTTTGTAATGCTGGAGTAATTGTCAATGAACTGGTGGTAGAAATTAGCAAAACCCAAGAAGGACTGTACCTCTTTTACATTCTGGGGAAGGGGCCAATTGACAATGGCCTCAACCTTTGCTGGGTCCATTCATACACTGTCCAGAGTGACAATAACTCCTAGATACTCAACCTCAGTAGTGTGGAAGGAACACTTCTTGGGCTTGGCATGGAGGTGGTACTCCCAGAGTTATTCTAAGACATGTTGGACATGACCCTGGTGTTCTTCCAGGAAGTTTGAGTAGATGAGGATGTTGTCCAGATACACAATAACAAAGACATTGTTCACGTTGTGGAAGATATTGTTCATGAAGTACTGGAAGGTAGTGGGGGAGTTGGTCATACCAAAGGGCATCACAAGATACTCAAAGAGGCTGTAGCAGGTGTGGAAGGTGGTCTTCCATTCATGTCCTGGAGTGATCTGGACATTGTTGTAGCTGGACCAGAGATCTATCTTGGTGTAGACCTTGGCACTGCAGAAGCAGTCAACAAGGTCACCAATCAGGGGAAGGGGATACCAGTTCTTTTTGGTGACTTTGTTGAGTCCCCAGTAATCCACACAAAGGTGGAAGGAGCTGTCCTTCTTCTTGGCAAAAAGGACAGGGGCTCTGGTGGCAGAGATTGAGGGTTGGATGAAGCCCTTCCCAAGCATGTCATTGAGGTAGTCCTTGAGAGCCTGGAGTTTGACTTCTGACATGTTGTAGATCTTGCTGAAGGAGGGAGAGGTGCCATCTTTGAGGTCAATCATGTGGTCATAGGATTGGTGTGGGCCCCAAGGCATCATGGGCTGATTTATGCATGAACATCCATCTATTAGTATTGACTACTAGCTTGTGCCTAGCCTCATGATTGCACTTATATAGTCTCCCTTTTTGATCAAAGAAGAATTGCCTTGCAAACTTCTTGAACTTGTCTGGTCTCCAACCCTGCAATCCTTTTGGTTCTTTGCTAGGGTCCTGTAACCAACCCTGTACAAAGGGTAACAAGTTGATCCACTGCTCACTTTCATCACCTTTCCTATGCATCAAATAGATTTGCAAGTCTGCTTCCTTATCCTCCTCAGAGTCTTCTGCAGGTAGCAGAGTTTGAGTGAGAGATAGTACTGTTACAGGATCCATTCTGGATGACTGTTGCTGACATAAAACTGTCTTTCTAAGTTCCTTCTCTTGAAACCTTGCCTTGCTTAGTTCTTGTTCAAAATCTGATACTTCTATAGCTACTGCTTGCAGATAGCCACCTCTAGTATTAATTTGATCAGCAAACTCCTCAAGTGCTAAAGGTTCCTCATCCAACCTGGCTCAGTGTTAGCTTTTGCTGGATACTCCAAGTGCATTGCCTTTGGTTGGTCCATCAACTCTGAATTAATAGGTGGATACTCTTCATCTCCTGGCTGCTCAGGTCTTCTAGACAGGTCATTAACACTAAAGGTTTTTCCTGGCACATGTCTCAGAGCAAAATGATAGAGTAGTACATCCTCAATCCATCTCATAATAGTGGCATTAGGTCCTACTCCAGGATTGCTTAGCATCCCTTTCAAATACTTTGCATCTGTCTCAACCACAAGCTTCCTACACCCAACCAACTAATACCTGTTGGCCTGCAAGGCCCTCATCAAACCATAGAGCTCCCTCTTAGGTTGTAAAAACCTTGCCTCCCTTTTGTTCAATGTGATGGATCCTAACTTAGCACAAGTGCATTGCTTAGGATTGTCCAGGGCTTCTTGGAAAATCCCAAAGCTCACTGCCATCCAAGAAGTATTGACTGACAAGACCACTGCCCCTTCTGATGCATAGTACAGAGGTTTTAGAGGTGCACTTGCAGCTAACAGCTTCTTTAGCTGGGCCATTGCTACTTGTTGCTCTTCCCCCCAAACAAATGGTACATGGTTCTGAGTCAACTTGTTGATAGGTGCAGCCACTTTAGCATAGTCTTTGATGAACATCCTAAAGGTACCACAGGTTCCTAGGAAAGCTCTGACATCTGGCTTATCCTGGCAATCACCCCATCCCATAACAACAGCCAAGTGCTTAGTCTCTAGCTTCTGTCCCTCATAGGAACACCTATGACCAACCACTACAATCTCATCTGCACAGACTACTGATTTCTTTCCAGAGAAAGTTCCTCCAGCATATTTGGTTCATTGTAACACTCTGTTCACATTTTGCAAATGTTCCTATACAAATCTCCTAATGTCTGAATTTTCTGGAACAACCTCATAGCTGCCATTCTGACAATTCATACCTATGAGGTGGTCCTCTGACTGGCACATCATCTATATATGACCAAGTTACATGAGGTATCTCATCTTTCAAATTAAAAGTAATATCATCATGGAAGATGTGTACTGAATTAGTCCACCCCATTGGAAGGGTTACCAGCCTCAGAGCCCCAATATGATCCCTAGACCTCACATTCAAAACTCTCTCATCATATCCCACATATAAGTCAAAGATTTCTCTACCAGCTCTACCAGCAAAGTGACTAGTCAGCTCTTCAGTTGCTGGTGGCAAACCAGAGTGTGCTATTGTCACCTTGTTCAAAGGTTCCAAGCTGTGGACTATCCTCAAACTCTCACCATCCTTCATCAATACTGTGAATCACTGGGACCAGCATGAAGAGTTAGATGGTTCATTGACTCCTGCCCCAATCTTCTGCTTTATCATCTGGCAGATCCTCTCCCTTAGTCCAGGTGCAATGGGAATGTTCTTCAATACCCAAGGGGTGTGAGGTATTACTGGCATTATTACAGGAGGGAAGAATTCCTCCTTAAGCCTTCCTCTTTGAGAATCATCCCATGCAAAAGCCTCAATCTGCAACATCATCAAATGATGTACTGCCTTCATCTCTTCTGGCCATAGGAAACCATCACACTTGGTCAATAATTTCCTTGCACTCAGCAGTGTCAGGGGACTTCCATTTCTGGCCTCCACACACAACTTATGCCAACTCTCCTCAACCCACTCCCCTTCCCTGAGGCTTGTTCAGCATCTCCAGGGCACTCTCCAGATTCCCAGAGATCTCCAGGGGTCATTCTCCTTTTCTGGAAACCCCTAGAACTTGCTGTAATCTCTTGTCAAGCACTTTCCTGAGGTTAGGGTTAACTCCGGTCATTTGTACAGTCATTCCCAGGCCTCTGCCACCAACTGATGCACTGCACCAAGCAGTGGGGATCCCTAGACTTGTTCTCTTTGGATTCCACTCTGCTAGGTGATTAGTTACTAGTTGTATCATTGGTTACCATTTCTAATATACTTTGGATTCCCCTTTGCTAGCTGTGTGATTTAGCTGTTGCTCCCAGAGGTTGCCCTTACAGCAGAAACAAGTCTCCAAATCCTAGTCCAGAAGCCCCTCCTAGCCTGCAGGGAGTCCCTGAGCCCCCTATCTGTTGCTTCTCCACCAGGCTTAAGAATAAGATTGAGACAAGATGGTACAGAACAATGAGATTGAGATACAAGAGACATAGCAGACATGGTAATGTAGTCAATATCAAGACTACCATAAATAACACTACTCTACAGTTTAAGTACCTGTGGGAGAACTCATCCAGTACTGTGGGTCTAAGGCTGGACCATGCAGGGTGGGTCTCAGGTGCAATTGTGCAGGGCATCCCCAGACTGGTTAGTCAGGTGTTGGTAGTGTTTGATGCATCTCTGTGATGCACACCAGGAAGGGTGGAGGGGGCCAAACACTCAGGGAGGGTCAGAGGGATTACAGAGTCTGCTGGGGGAAGCATTGGGGATCTCTGGAGAAGTGTTGGGGTTTGCCAGAGCAGGTGCCAAAGGTAGGGGAGGGTTGGAGGGGTTGGAGGAGGAGGGGGATGTGCTCCAGGCTTGCTGGGCTTGGTCAGGTGAAGTCCAGAGGTGAAGTGGGGGTCTGGGGATGGGTTGTGACAGTCAAGTTCAGACTCCAAGTCCAGAACTTTCCTGAGGATCTTGTGCCTCATCTGTGGCTCCTTGCCAGTGCTTCCCATCTTCTTCATTGATTGAGGTGCTGGCAGCACTTCATCTCCAGTGTACCCTTTCATCCCAGTCACTGTTGCTGGGCTTGCTCCCTGGTATCATGTCATCTGATCTGACAATGCCTCCCATCCTCTTATCTCCTGATTAGCCCCATGTTTGGGTTGTACTATCTGGTATGGAGTACTATGTGCTAGCACGCTACCCTGTGTTCTGTCCAAATACTGGACATATTTGCCCATCACCCCCAATTATAGTGCACTGCTCTTGGGAAAAGTCAGGTAGATTAACAATGCCAGATTTGTCACTTTCAGCAATGACCCCAATGCAAACAATTTCTCCCCTGGTCTGGAATCAGAGTTCAAGATCAATTTCATCCATGATATGGATAGCCCACCCAGCATTCCAAAGCTCTTGCTCATGTCACAAGCAACCCTGTCATCCCGTTTTGGCAGGAGTTGGTATTTCAACACTGAAAGCGTCTCACTAGCTTGGGGAGCAGCACTTGGCTCTGAAAAGCCTGATGGTTGGTCACCTGAGCTGGCCATGAGAATGTTGTGTCGACGTGGCCGAATAGAAGTCGCAAAGTTTGATGAGTGTTGCCTAGATTGGTAACAAGAGCCCAGAGTCTGAAGCCGATAGCAGAAGATTCAAAAAAATGTAGCCGTTGGCTACAGATAGAACAATCTTGCGTGTTTCACACAGTAGCTGAATCAGACCGAGTTATCGGATAAGACTACATACGTTGTGAAGACAAGATGTTGCCCTTCCGTATCTACTAACGCGCGTCACGGACGCGCGTCTACTACTATAAATAAGGTAACTAGACGCATCACAGGCACGTCGGATACGCATAAGGTAACCCGGCAGTTACACCTTTCTGATGACAGACTTTTATGAGAAAGCAGTGAAAACAGCAAGGACGAGAGTTCCTGGTCACAGTCTTTTGTGGAATGTCTAAGAGGCACATTGCTTGCAGTGAACATTGCAAATGTCAAGCTAGACTAACTTGTTCTTGGTGTATTTAAGTACAGTCCATGACAGTCTGAGTTTGAATGAGGATTGTAGGATGTGCCACTTGCCACTGTCAGATCATGAAGGCTGCTAAGTTTCCAAAATCTCAAGTGTCAATATGCTTACAATTGTTTCTGGCAAGTGATTCAAAGGTGACTTCATATGGGAGGGAATGTCAAACAGTAAGCATTTTGCTCACTGGTTGGTATTTGTCTTCCCTTTGTTTGGATCTATACATGTGAAGCAGGCTGGATAGTGACAATAGTCTGCACAATCTTGATGTCACAAAGTTCACATGTCATGTATCTGCTGTGTTTGGGAAGCATGCAAAGGACATCATGATCCTCAACGTCCACCCTGTTGCCTACCTTGTTACAGATCGAGTTGTGCACTGTCACATCATATGTAGACATTGGCATCTGTAGATTCATTCAGTGTGTAAACGCAACCATGCCATTCTTGCAGTAACCTCTTTAACCTCATCTGCTTCACATGTCACTTTCAGACTACCAATCTGGCTAAGAGGTGCCCTAATTGGCACATTGCATACCAATCTGAGAACATTGTCATCAATTTGATATTGAATCACAGAATCTAAGAGTCCACGATTTGTCAACTTCGACCCTACGAGGAAATTCTGGGAGAATGTAAGCAGTGGTGACTTATTGCTGTGTGCTTAGAGTGGTAAGCATCGCTTGGTCGGACTTTGTCTTCCTATGTATGAATGGGTGCCCACGTTTGGACCGTCACTCGGGCTGACGGAGGCTTTATTGTAATTTTAGTGAATTGTGACTGTTAGTACCCTCCAAGTTCGCCGAATCACTGACCAGACCATAAGCTACCGCTGCATACGAAAATTAGACACAGAATACCGGAAGATAAGGAAATCGTAGACCGTCAACGCCACTGGTGCAATCCGACAATCCAGCTTGATATACGTCTAGACCGCCGAGGATGCTGACGAGCCCGGCACAGTGAATTTGACCAGAGACTTCGTGTTAGGTGTCCAACTGCTCACCACGCAGCCATTATCTTGATCAGTGTTGCGCTGAAGGGGGTTACCAACGTGTGGTATAGTCCGTCGTTGAGGACTCTGACTGACATTTATTGATGTCTTGGAAGGGAACAAAGGACGTTGTGGGTAGCGAACAATTTAGATGGTCCACAAGCAGACAGAATCATTATAAAGGGTGTGACTAAGAGCGGCAAAATGTTCTCCTCGTCTAGCAACAAGAGTTGGTGCGCATATTTTGTCCGCAACGTCGATTTGTACTGCGCAGACTTGTGGGAGGTTCATGTGAGCGATGTAACAGGTATTTGTGAGTATCCCCGCTTTTTGCACCATCCCTCGTCAGATTAAGCCGACACTTCGTGGCGAAGATGGTTCCGGATGAGTCCCGTCTAAGTACGGGGTATTCGGACTGTTGTATTGACGACCTGCTTTGTCACCGGCCCACAAATAGGTTTCATTTGGACTGGTCCCCTTGCCGGAAGGTGTGGCTTCAACTGCGTGAAGCCGTATGATTGAGGCGAAATCGGCGTATGGCTCCTGTGTGGATCCTGTAGAAAGATAAGCTTTTATGACATGAATAACGAATGAAAACCTATCCTTTGGATTTTTCCGAGTCCTGACGATCCACGGTCCAGCACGATTGATTCCGAGACAATAAGATTCATTCGGATGAGTGCTACAGGATTCAATCGAGTGGAGAATATGTATGGATGGCTAGCTTAAGTACAGTGTGACGAAGATGGATCAAGAGGATGATCGAAACTTTTGCCATGGGTCAACGGAGTGTCAGGGGTCTTCTGCGTGTCATTGCCAATTGGTCAAGCGATCACAAGTACCGAGTTTGTAACTATCCTCTGTACAGCTGCGTCCGCGAGCTTCACTGCTCATTCTTCCTTTTAGTACCTTCACGACTTACTGGGCCTTATTGCCGTGCTGGCTCTCGGTATCAAAAGCCTCTGGGCAGTTTTTGGGCGTGTTCTAGGCCAATTTCAAGGGCAGATAGCCAGCGGTTCAACCACTCATGTCTTTCCCGAGGCGAAACATGCCGGAGCCGGGAAACCTCACTGACGAGGAGAACGACGACACCATCGATCCCGAGCTACGTCTGCGCACCGTACGCACAGCTGCATCCGCAATTGCAGAGTCAATCAAGTCAGAACGACGCGCGGAACGGAGGAAGAAGACTATTAGGGCGAGTTCGAGATTTTTTCGCCGGAAGTCTACCTCCAAAAAATTGCAGCCTGCTCCACAGGAGGCAGGTCCATCCAAGGTTTCAGGCGTACGACGAAACGTATATGTTAACTACCCGTTGTCGGCCATGGAGGTTGATCAGCATGGCGAGCCGATAGTACGGTATCGAAGGAACAAAGTGCGGACGACAAGTAAGTTTTATTCTATTCTTGTTTCTACCATTTCTAATATCAGTCAGAATACAGTATCATCTCGTTCGTCCCAAAAAACTTGTATGAACAATTCAGAAGGTTTGTGATCATTGATTTGCCTACATTCAACATTGACAATTCATTTAGGGTTGCCAACCTGTTCTTCTTGGCACTCGTTGTCGTACAGCGTTAGTTTCGATTCGTCATCGCTTTCTTCCTGCTAAGGTCCCGACCAACAGTGTTCCCCGTTTTTGGAGCCGCTGCTGGTAGTATATCCGTCCTACCGCTAGCCTTCATTCTAGCCGTCACAGCGCTTAAAGATGGCATCGAAGATTACCGACGTGGGATACTCGATGAAGAAGTCAACAATTCGGGCGTCACGAAACTTGCTGGAGGATGGGCGAATGTAAACCAACCTACCGACCCCCGGTCATGGATCGAGAAATTGTTGGGCTTGAATCCGCCGGGGAAGGTGTCGAAGGGCGTACGAAAGCTGAGGGACCGAGAGGTGGGGAAAGCAGAGGCTGGAATTAGGATCATGCTGGACAAGGCAGGCGAGTCGAGTGCGAGCTTTCAGACAGCGCCCGATATCGATCTTCGCCGTGGTGCAGGAGAGCGGAGACTTGACGACATCCAGAGCATTGATTCCCATAGCTATCCTCCCTCATTACCACGCGAAGCATCCCAATCATCACTCGGCGACTCCTCAACCACTTTGGCAAAGGTTCCTTCAGATCCGTTCAGTTCTATGTCGCAGTATCAGCAATCGATTCACTCACACTCGACGATGGGCGTCATCGATTGGGAGAGGCGGATAGGTGGCACCGCGCGTTGGGAAAGGACGCTTTGGAAAAAGTTGGAGGTGGGAGACATTGTTCTATTGCGGGACAACGATCAAGTGCCAGCGGATATCGTCGTTCTCTCGACTTCAGATGCGGATAGCATGTGCTACCTGGAGACGAAGAACTTAGATGGTGAGACGAATCTTAAGCCCAGAAAAGCCATCAGGGGGACGTCGACCATCCAGTCTGAGGAGGACGTCGAGCGCGCGTCTTTCTATCTAGATTCGGAGCCACCACACCAAAACCTGTATCTGTATCACGGAGTGATGCGTTACAAGGACGCATCAACAGGGGAGCAGAAGCAAGAATCCGTCACTATCAACGAGCTCTTGCTTCGTGGATGTATGCTACGGAATACGAGTTGGGTCATTGGGTTGGTAGTGTTCACGGGTGCGGATACCAAGATCATGCTGAATGGTGGTGACACTCCTTCAAAACGGAGTAAAATCGAGCGGGAGACCAACTTCAATGTTCTCGTCAACTTTGGGGTGCTGATTCTCATGTGTCTGATCTCAGCCATCTTGAGTGGTATTCAGGACTCACGTACTGCCACAAGTGCCTCTTCCTTTGAACAGGGTGTCGACGCCACAAGTTCTGCTGTCGTAAATGCCCTTGTCACATTCGTGTAAGTCTTGATACAAGGGTCGAATCAATACTTCCCTAACCAGACAAATTTCCAGATCCTGCCTCATTGCCTTTCAAAACATCGTTCCCATTTCACTCTACATCTCCATTGAAATCGTCAAGACCATTCAGGCCTACTTCATTTCTCAAGACGTCGACATGTATTACCAATCTTACGACACGCCGTGTATACCTAAAACTTGGAACATTTCTGACGATCTCGGCCAGATTGAATACATATTCTCCGACAAGACGGGCACGCTCACGCAGAATATCATGGAGTTCCAGAAGTGCTCTATCCGCGGCATCGCTTATGGTGAGGGCATGACGGAGGCCCAGCGTGGTGCAGCGACTCGTGAGGGAAGGGCGGACACAATTGACCCGGAGGAGCTCAACGAGAAGCTCGCTGCACTCAAACAGCAGATGCTCGCCACCATGGAACGCGCGTTCAAGAACCGCTATCTCCAGTCCAGCAAAATGACGCTTGTGTCGCCACAGCTTGCTGATGACTTGACCAATCGCGCTTCCAATCAGCGTGCCCACATCATCGCGTTCTTTCGAGCCCTCGCTATATGTCATAGTGTCCTCGCGGAAAGGCCAGACCAACAAGCCAAGCCGTACTGCGTGGAGTATAAGGCTGAGTCGCCAGACGAGGCCGCGCTAGTGTCGGCTGCTCGTGATGCCGGGTTCCCGTTCTTAGGCAAATCGAAGGATGGGGTTGACATTGAAGTGATGGGACAGCGGGAGCGGTATACGCCGTTGAAGCTGCTCGAGTTTAACAGTACACGGAAGCGCATGAGCGTGATTGTGCGTAACCCGGAGGGTCGACTGGTCCTGTACACTAAGGGCGCGGACAGCGTCATCTATGAGCGGCTTGCGAATGATCATGACCCAGCGTTGAAGGAGAAGACGAGCAAAGACATGGAGACGTTTGCGAATAGTGGGCTGAGGACGCTGTGTGTTGCGTATCGATATCTGGATGAGGACGAGTATATGTCGTGGTCGAAGAAGTATGATGATGCGACTAATGCCATCGAGAACCGCGTTGAGGAGATAGAGAAAGCGAATGAGTTGATTGAGCATTCGTTATATATCCTAGGTGCCACGGCGTTGGAGGACAAGTTGCAGGAGGGTGTGCCCGAGGCGATAGAGACTCTTCACCAAGCTGGCATCAAGTTATGGATTTTGACGGGTGAGTCTCTTTTCTGTGTACGAAGTCCTGCCTAAACACAAACGTCACATCTGCCAGGTGACAAACTCCAAACGGCTATTGAGATTGGCTTCAGTTGCAACCTCCTCAAGAACAACATGGACATTATGATCTTGTCAGCTGACTCCATGGAGAAGACTCGCTCCCAAATTGAAGGTGGTCTCAACAAGATTGCTTCGGTCCTCGGTCCACCGTCATTGGACCCGGGCAAACGTGGCTTCTTCCCCGGTGCTCAAGCGTCTTTTGCCGTTGTCATCGACGGTGATACGCTGCGCCACGCGTTGTCCCCAGAGCTCAAGGAGCTGTTCCTTAATCTTGGTACCCAGTGCGAGACCGTTGTGTGCTGTCGTGTATCTCCTGCTCAGAAGGCTTTGACAGTCAAACTCGTTCGTTATACTCAATTCTACTTAGCACTGCGAAAGCTGAAATTCACGTTTGCAAGGTCAAAGACGGGAAAAATGCAATGACGTTGTCCATCGGCGATGGTGCGAACGATGTGGCCATGATTCAGGAGGCGAACATCGGTGTGGGACTGTTTGGACTGGAAGGTTCTCAAGCTGCCATGTCGGCCGATTATGCGTTTGGCCAATTTAGATTCCTGACCAAACTTCTCCTTGTACACGGGCGCTGGTCGTACCAACGAGTCGCAGACATGCACAGTAATTTCTTTTACAAGGTGAAGTCATTTATCTCATATGTCATTGTTGCTTTTGTCTCATCGGAGTTCAGAATGTCATCTGGACTCTTGCTTTGTTCTGGTTCCTTCCCTTCAACAGGTTCGTGTCATTTTCCTTGGCTCTCATCTGAAATGTATTGACTTTTGACATACTAACAGCTTTGATGCGACCTACCTGTACCAATATACATTTGTCTTGTTGTATAACCTTGTATTTACCTCTTTACCAGTCATTGTTCTCGGAGGTGTGCCCTAGCTCCTTGTTCTACATCTCTCCGACTGATGTTGGGCTTTCATAGCCTTTGACCAAGACATCAATGCCAAGGCAGCCCTCGCATTCCCTCAACTGTACGTCCGCGGTATCCGTGGTCTAGAATACACCCGAACCAAATTCTGGCTCTACATGTTTGACGGTTTGTATCAATCGGCTGTCGTCTTCTTCTTCCCGTACCTCGTGTGGACACTTGGTTTGACTGCGTCGTGGAATGGAAAAGGCATCGAATCTTTATCGGAGTTCGGGACCACAGTCGCGGTGTCTGCAATTTTCGCAGCGAATTCCTATGTTGGGCTAAGCACTAATTAGTATGTTACTTCTTTTCTCCTGAGCAAGCCGATCTGACAAGTCAATTCAGTTGGACAATAATCACATGGGTTGTGGTTTTCGGATCGACAATCATCATGTTACTTTGGATTGTCATCTATTCGTTTTTCTTGACGAAAGATTTCGTTGATGAGGTGATAATCCTGTTCGGTGGCATCACCTTCTGGGCGACTGTCCTTCTCGCCGCTTCCGTTGCACTTGGTAACTATTATCCATCTTGTTTTCGATTTTCTCGCGCTGATCGAACTCACAGCTCCGAGGTTTGTCGTCAAGTTCTTCACAACAGTCTATACCCCATTAGACAAAGATATCGTGAGAGAAATGTGGGTCAAGGGGGATCTTAAAGATCAGCTTGGTTTGAAGCGTCGACGGGCAAGAAAAACAAAACAATCTACTCCAGAGGCTGCGCCAATGTTTCAAACACAACATAATCGTTCGCTTACCGAAATTTCGAATATGCATGACCGCTATGAGCCCGTTGTAAATTCTAGTCCCGGGCCCAAGGACTCGACTCGCCAAACATACCTGGACACCCCATCCATGAGCCAAACGAACGACCTACCGATACCCAACACTCAATACGCGCACGTCAAAAGTGACTTGGGGCAATCAACACACCTGTCTCCGATGTCAGTGAGTCCGGCGGACAGCCGCTTTGATATGAATCCATCACCTCAACATTCCTACTATTCCGCTTCGGGGCTCCCTCCCCAATCTCCACTTCCGTCACCCAAGTATAAATTATCCACTGGTGAAATAACCAGCTCCCCTCCACCACCGAGCCGGCGAACGAGTCTGGCCACTGTACGGGCTCCAGATCAACGATCGACATCTCCAACTTCACATATACCTCCTCCTCGATCGCCCAATACCCTACAAGTACCTGCTTCTCACTCTCCAGGAACATTCGAGATGCAGATGCGCGACATGCGACATCCACCAAACGACCATGAGTCACACTACGGTCATGGTTATGAGCGATCGGGGAGCTCCGCATCCTACAATACAGCTGCCGATGACTACTGGACAGCTGAGGACGGATCTGCGACCTCGAGAAGTATCGATGGTCATCGCCCACGCCCACCTTCCAGTTCAGCTTCTGACGATGATGATCGGACAGTAGGACACTCGGATGACAGACATCGACATCTTGCGCCGTCTTGGGAGGGGGGTTATGCGTTGTAAGTGTTTGTCGAGACTTGATATTATCTTATTACTATCGCGCATCTGGATCGGATTGGAAGTCTGTTCACTTATTTTTTTTCTCATGTTGTGCTTATAGTATTAGAGCTTTGCAATATTATCGAAAATCGTTTCAAACCTCTGACGTAAAGGTGCGCTTAGGGACCAAGTCACTGAGCAGATTCGCAGCCAAGTAAAATTTTATCAGAAACTGGCACAAAACAATAAGTCAGCATATCTCGTCTCTCGAAAATTTTCCGCTATTCTCCACGAATCCATCTTCTTCTCCTTGTCTTGCTGAAGAGAACGTTCTACCTCTTCTTATACACAACACCTTCCAAGCGATTTGGAGCGGGAGTGTCCGTATGAAAATTGATCCATTTAGAGATGACTTGAGCTCAAATTCGGAAAAAATCGGCCGCTAGTTGGAGTCAGAAATATAGAGACAAAGAATTACCATGTGAAGCACAACACAGCTCGCCTATATTATTATTTGACCTCCACATTTGCTTTTCTATCGTCATCATGCCTCCAATCACGACAAATGAGTCTCAGGAGCAGTCAACGTCAACGACCTCGTCGATACTCAGGGAAAGGAGGTTCAAGTTGAGCAGGTATGCATCCCTTGCTCTATCCTCTTAGACCTGGGAGTCAAATACTCTCTTAACCTTTGAATCAAATAGGGCTTGTGATCGATGTCGGTGAGCATATGCTGCTACTTCTACTTCCTTATCAGGCTTGTCTAGATACGAAGCTAATTCGAGGCTCGGCATAGACGGAGGAGGATCAAGTGCGATGAAGGTCACCCGTGTCAAGCGTGTCTTACGGCCAGTTCTGCCTGTACATTCGAGGAACCAGGGAAGAGAACACATCCTCACAAGTCCAAGTGAGCACTCTTCAGTACAGATTTGTTTTTCCTGGATCTTTGACAGCCTTGTTTAACGTCACTCAGACGAACAGCGACCCTGGAAGACCGTATGCACCATCTGGAGACTCTCATACAAGCCATTCCGCCTGCAGTATTTGCAGCGGGGGGCATATTACCGTCCAACATAGGACAACAGCCTCCCACAGAAGCCGCCGCTAGCCCTGTACTGCCTTTTGCGTTCCCCACACAATTCTCTTCAGGCGTTCCCCCTCCATCTTTACACGTGTTTCCCCTCACAAACCCGTCTACACATTTCACTCGTGATTCCAATGTCAATGGAGAAAAGCATCATGGGCCAAGTTCTTCGCTTGAATCTAATCACAAGATGACGCCGGATCAGCTCGCGGAGGAGACGTCACACATGTCCCTGACTGCCTCATATCTCTATTTTGACGACGAAGGCTACACCCGATGGCAGGGCGAAACGTCTGGGCTTCCTGTTCTTGACCTGCTTGTCGAACGCCACATCCCATCCTCTAACCAAGAAAAATCCGCGCCGACACCTGATAGATCTCAGTCTAGCAAACTTGAGAATGCAACGAATTTGGACTGGTTCCCCGACCGAAAACCCAGGCGAACTGACCTCGACCCCCAAACGTTATGGCGTCTGATGACTTCCTACATTGTCCCGGAACTCATGGATAGGTGATGTATACATTCCTCTGCCGCCCGAGCGACATACTTAAACGTCAAAATTAGTCTGGTACAGTGCTACTTATCAACTTCCTATTACATTCTTCCTTTCCTCCATGTTCCAACCTTTCTTTCTGTAAGTCCATTCGGTTGCAGATTCTTGCTTCTTACTGAGCTCCTCTCAGGACTACGGAAACCCAGAAAAATGGGGTGAAGCGGGTTTTGCATCGTTCATTGTTGCGGTTTGTTGCTTGGCCTCGCGACACATCGACGATCCTCGTGTTCGCGCCAACCCTGCCGATGGCATCTCTTCAGGAACACATTGGTTCGAACTATTTGGACGTCTCAGAAATCTTCCTATCGCCGATAGGCCCACCTTGTACAATGTACAAGCAAATCTTATCGCTGCTGTATACGCTGTTGGTCTAGGGAAACTTTCGAAAGGAGCTGCTCTTCTGGCAGAAGCTGTAACGATGTCCATCGACGCAGGTCTTCATCGTTGCGCAGATGATTATGACCTCTTCGACCCTATCGAGGATGAAGTCAGGAAGCGCACGTTCTGGTGCGTGTATATTTGGGACAAGCAACTAAGTGCCCATTTCGGCCGACCGCCTTTATTGCGCCTCAGAGATTGCGATGTGTCAGAACCAGCACCTGTGGATGACGAGTACATCACTCGAGACGGCGTGGGGACGCCTCCGCCTGGAACAGAGTGCAGACTGACCGCCTTCATATGTTCCTTGCGAATTATGGTCGTCATGGAGTCCGTCCTCGACGTCCCTCCAGCACGGAACTATGGTGATTCTTCGTCGTTCCTACTACGTGCGACACACGCTCTGTCGGGGTCACGAAGATTCAGAGACTTGCGAGACGAGGAAGCATTGTTGGATGATATACACCGCAGCATACCCCCTTACTGGCAACATACACCCGAGACTCTGGCCAGTGAGGATATCATCCGGCTTACCCAGGCCGAACGATTGCACTGTGCGGAGCATTTCGCGCGGCTATTGATTTACCGCCATAGGTTCTCAGAACTAATAGCCGAGCGGACAAGCGGAGGGTCGGACGAATCAGCCAGTGAGCAAGAGAAGACAGCTCTCATTGCAGCCCAGACCTCGGCTATTTCAATCATTACGACTCATCTACAAATCGCAAAGAAAGGCTTTATGACCTACTGTATGTTCTGTCTCTGCATTCGCCCCTCGGAGCGAAGTGGTTCATACTGATATCTTTATAGACGGAGTACATGTGATTCATCAGTTAACGCAAGCCGGGCGGACGCTCGTTGCTATTTTGCTTAGCTGTAAGACAGAAGAATTGCAGCAATTGATACCTCCTGGTCTCGACGCGCTCCGCTCCTGTGTTGGCTTGCTACGTAGATTCAGTGGTCGCTATGTGTGCGGACTTCGGTCGGGTGATCTCATGGAAGAGTTTTGTCGACGTACATACAACGTTTCCCTTCTCCATCATTGTAGTTTGTGCTCACTCTCTTCACAGTGACACAGATTCCACTGGAAACTACACGGAAAGAACCGAACGCTAGTAATCGGCCGCCTTGGATACGTCCCGTACGAAAAAAGAGCACGGCGCGGTCAATTGGCACGGCGAACACGGACTCGCCTCCACAGCATAGCAGCCCTGAAGGCTTCTCGCCGACCGACTTCTTTGCAGATCCTCCCAAGAACGGGTCCTCATCACTCTTTGTGTCAACTCCTCCTGTCCCGTCAGTTACGTCCCCTGTGAGCCAGACCCATACCCGGCCATTCTCGCCCGCGAACCCACCGCAAGCGCCGTTCATGGACACATCCGGAATGGGGTTTGACATTATAAGGGAAGATTCGCAGATGTACATACCTCCATCGGATATGATGGTACTCTTTGACGATGGAGTTGATGTTCAACAGCTCTTTGGAGGCGCATTCTTAGCGCAACAACCACAGAGCCAGTCCCGATCTTCACAGCTTCAGGGTAGCTCAACGATGAACTTGGACAACGAATCGTTTGACAGCCCTGGCTTCATGAAGCAAAGTGGACTAACCACCTCTCCATAGTGACCGTATGTGTTTCTCGTCTAATCTACGGACAATTTTTGCTATCTAGTGGTCCTTGCGAAAACTTATTAACGGAACTTGTAGGAATTGTATAGTATTTGTATCCATCCTCAGCTTGTAGTGATCAGAAGTGACGGTAGAGCAATGTGAATGAGGAAACTTTATGCAATGTATCGTCGTCCGTCAGCCCTTCCATCTTTTGTGAGGGCTGCCTTTTATGGTTATTGATACGAGGTTCTGATTGGCGATCTGGAGATCTGATCGTGATCCCAGTTTGTCCTTGCATTTGTCCTGTCACTTTTTTTGAGAAATCCTTGAATAGTCTCGTACAATTAACTTCCCGTACTCTGTGAGAGGTGTTAGTGAGTGTTAGCAAAACAAGACAATGTTGTCTATCCTTCGTCGCTATGGGCCATCATGAAGCTGCCTTCGCAACTTTTCATTCAAGGGAATATTGTGTCCAAGATTTCTAACAATAACATCGAACATCAGTGAATCCGCGGGACAATAAAGACGATGTTTAGACCTGACATGACTGATGACAAGGCATTGGTCATCAATTGTTCCTTTTGTTACCACCAGCTGATTTCATACCAGTGACACAAACGGATCGATGAGGCTGCTTACCTCCATAAAAATGCTTGCGACAAGATTTGCTTCTCATTCTCACCCCGCTGCACGTCCGCCATGACCTATGCCTTCCTCCACCCACAATGTTTCTCACCGATTCAGACGCTCCCGGTCGAGCTTCTGTCGTATATCTTCACACTCGCAGCACATGAAGTGGATGAAGGCCAGGAATTTCCGATCATTGACACCGAAACAATCAAGATACCTTGGGTCATCTCCAGAGTCAACCACTACTGGCGTAACGTTGCCTACAAAACCCCGTATCTGTGGACGAGCCTTTGTGTTACTGGAGCGCTGATCGACGTCGGACAGGGTGTACACCTGGACACAATGCATATTTCAACACATCTTGCGCTATCTCAAAATTACCCTCTCGACATTCTTATAGATGCCCGGGATGAGCAATGGGATTTTCAAGAATCAGGGTTTGTTCCATTTCCAGAGGGACATGTCAAAAGTTTTCTGAACTCTTTCTTTCACAGCGTTGAAGACATCACCGAACATGAAAGTCCCATTTATGAGCCACCTTTTACCCTTGCTCACATGCGCAAAACGATTTCTCTTTTACTTCCTCATATGTTTCGGTGGCGCTCTTTGAGTATCTTGACCGATTCCTGGGCTCAGATGTATGTTGCGCTTCAAGATATCCAGCCTTTAATCACTGTTCAGGGTGCCCCTTGTCTGGAAGCTTTGACACTGATGCGTTGCAATAGCTTCATTAGCTATTCACCTGTATTTGCACCCTCTGGCATGCGACTCCCGTCGTTCCTCGACATAAGCAATAACACAACATCTCATCAAAATCTTCTACCTCGCCTTCGACATTTGACTCTCCATGGCGTTCATCTTAAATGGTCATCTCTTTCATACATCCTATCCAAGGCCGATCACGGCCTCAAGAGCCTCGACCTATCATCGCATTGCTTAGATGTCCGCCCCACTCTCCCTGAATTTCACCAGCTTCTCTCACAGTGCCCTCATCTAACGAGCCTCGTGGTGAAGGGATCTGGCCCTCTTATACCAACCAACCACAGCGGGACATCCATCCTCGGTGAGGATGTTCGGCCTGTGAATCTTCCTTGCCTTCGCGACATGACCCTCGGGTATCGGACCGTATTCGAAGGGCAAGCTATTCTTCAGATCATAGATGCACCACACGTTGAGTCCCTTACCCTCGAGGATGAGAGTCACCCTGGTGCTGTTGAAGATCTCGACGTTGGTAGCCTGCTCTCATATATTGCGACTCGCAACATCCCCGAGCCGATACCGGACGATCACGGCGCCTTCATGTACACCGTGGATAAGAATGGTTTCATGATCCCGCACACCAAACCGCCAATCATCGACCTTTCAGGTAATACACCGTCAAGGGCCGTCTTTCCGCAGCTTCATGATCTCACGCTTCGAGGGATCAAGGCACATGAATCTGATATTCATTGCTTCCTCAATGCCCTCCAACATCTTCACCGCCTCGAATTTCAAAAGATGTCAGTACAGTCCATTCGAGCATTGCATCCCCAACGAGCAGACCTCGCCGAAGGCTCCGGTGTAATATCGTGCCCATGTCCTCAGCTGCGATACTTGTGTATCCGCAAAGCCGAGCACGCCCTTGACGACTTGTTGTACCTCGTTGGTTCCGTGTCGCGCGAACGATTCAAATTTGGAGGCTCGGCACTGCATTCAATAGACATCTATGTTGATCAAGCGCAAACGCATTGGCCGGTCGAAAATGCGATACAATTGTCCCATGTCGGGACAATAGTGAAAATTATTAGAGAGGAGTCGCTAGTTGATGAAGATGATGCTATGGATTGCGATACGGACAGCGACTTGGATTCGGTATTCGAAATCGGTGGTGTGTTCAATGATCCTGTTTTTGATGCCCGATATGGGGCAGTATCTAGTTACTAGGGTCGTCATATCTTGTTCATTAGCACTTACAAGTGTGTATCTATATAATCTCATACTTGAACAAACCCTTTAAATATCTAGGGAAAAGGGAAAAACGACTACCTTAGTGGGCAGATTGCGGAGGATACGAAATTTCTAGGTCCAATTCATACTCTTGGAAGTGAGTTCAAATTACTAGATTTGAATGTCATGGTAGTGTATAATTCACATCCAAAGGAAACCTCATATATGGTGATAGAGGCCTCGTGTAATAGCTACGCCGTAGCGCTTCAGCTGTCCATACTTTCTCAGGGTCTACATAAACATCTTTTACAACTTTCTGCAGCCTTTCAAGGGTACTCGATCCTAACAGGATTGGCTCCAAAAGATGGAGCTCACGAAGCGGAAACTCACGCTTCTGCCGTTCTCCGAGAGTAGCAACCAGGTCATCGAGGTCCATATCGGCCCCATCGAATCGACAAGAATGTGTCACCAGACACTGTAATGCCTTAAATGGGAGCTTGGCCAGTCTTTCTGCAGATTCTTCCGCTTCAAAAGTGCTACTTCCTGGCCCCTTGAAGATCGAAGAGTGAGTGCTCAGTAGACTTCGAAAAAACACCTCTCCGTTGTACTTGACGTTAATGTTTCTTAGATTCGGTAAGGTACCGAACAAGTCACACCAATCCTGGCAGTAAAGATCCAGAAACGAGACATGCAGGGTTTCTAAATATTCATTGGAAAGTGCATCTTGGAAGGCGCCCAAGATTAGTCCATGCTGCCGATCAGCTCTCCTAAGTCCTAGACTGACTGTCAAGCAAGGAGAGTCCGTAGGTAGTTCCAAGCAGGTCCCTGGATGGTCCCAAATCTCGATTTCAATGCTGACATTCATCCGTCTCAGAGAGAGGCATCGAACATGTCCGAAATTCTGCTGGGAGAGCACAATGCCAAGGTTTCGTACCCCATCGAGCATCATCGGGACTTTAACAGAGTGAGGGAACCGGATGTCCGCTTCAATTTTGAATCGTGGTTTTGGATGAGACAATGTCATATGGGAGAGCAGGGAAATACACATGAGCAAATTGTCAGTTAACTCTAACTGGTGTAATTGGGGCAGGTGAGCCCTCTGCTGAGATTCGGTGGAGGGGATGCATGCTTTTACCAAACCAAGGATGCATAAAGTTGGCATAGCGCTGATCGCAGCAAGAATTGAATCAAGTGGCATCGGCGTTGGTGGATGAATCAATTCGAGTGAGGTAAGGTTCCGGAGATTATGAAAATTCAATAGAACATCGAAATTCTCAAGGCGCAGGGAGCGTAAACGAGGTACATGCCCACCAAAGGCGTCGCCCAGACTGAAATTGGTGCCAAAATAGGAAGTACGAGGTCTCGCTGAAATCATGAGCTGTTCTAGAAGAGGCGCAGGTTTTGACCGGACCATATAGATCACAGCATCGGGCAAGTCAGATCCTGGATAATAGATGGACAATGTCCGAATTTTATGAATGTGGTTCAGAGCGATTTGAGCTAATTCATCAGCCTTTTTATTTGGAAATCTGTCATCGAGTCTCATATCCAACGGATGTCCTCGAGCACGAGAAACCATCTCCGCCTGCAAGGTTAAAGGGCATCTGACTTCAGAAGGAACATATCTCCATAGGCTAGGGCAGCCCATTGCAACTTGACGCCAGTGGGCGCAAACATGGGTTACAACTAGCCAAGGGAAATCCCGCGTCCCTGCAACGAATTCGAATATCATGCATAGGATTTCCGATGGGATGCGCGCAGTGATGCCAAGGGCATTATGCTGCGTCTTCAGCATGCGGATAGAAGCCTCCAGTTTCTTGATCTGCTGCCATATCGCGGTATAGGCTGCCTGCCGTATTGTAGGATCACAGTGTGAAGACAGTGGGATATCTGCAAACGATGCTGAATCTCATCGGAACGTCACTATCCAGGCGGTCACAAGAGTCATTGCACGCTTACACATATTGAAAAGAAAAACTTTCACGGTTGGTTCACCTCAAGAACCTGAGAGCTTCTTGTCGATCAACGTGATCATTTCTGTTGCACGTGGTTACCGTTGAAACGTTGAGTTGAATTTGAGTAAAGGAATTTCAGGTAACAGTGCTCACATGCTATCCACTGGGTCAGCCTGGGCCTGAAATTCTGGATCGATTGTAATAACTTACTTTGACGAACTATGTGGAAATTCACTCAGGCGACATTTGTCTATGTATCAGAGTCTGTCGCGCTTCCATTGAAGGTTCCCGGACCTTTGCGGTTGGATGCTCGGAAACAAGGCCTATCACTTCCTTTCGGTGTCCTCAATTGCTTGGCGTGGACGAACTATCCGTTCTTCCAGTAAATAAGACTCAATGCATGCGATTTACCTAGCCTCAGCACTATTCGATCTCCCGTTCGTGAGAGAATTTGGTCTCAGGCTGGAGAACTGCTTTCATGCAAGGGGTGGAAATGGAGCAAGGGCTTGTGAAGGTCCCTCGTTCAGACGAACCATTATGGAGTGAAGTTTGTTCACGTCCCTTCTTGGGGTAAGCGCATACAAAATGTACTCATGCGATTTCTGAACTCAGGACGCATATGAAACAGATATATGTCGTCGATGTCCTGTCTCCTTGATACCTGTTGAAAAACGATACATATACACGAAACTCAAATCCATCAAACTCGACCCTTCGTTCTAATTGGCAGGATAACCAATGAGTTCGGGCGCAGTACACAAAACCTGCAGATGTGTTAGCACTTGTGCTGTGGGCTTTTACGTTGCTAATCATAATTGAAACTCACCTCTCCTGGAAAGATGTTTGTGCAATCGGCGTCGACATTATGATTATTGGCGAGGAGTGTGTCCAACGTAATATCAGCAGCCGTAGTGATGGTAGTGCAGGTATCGTTTTCGGCTACAACATGAACTGTGGTGCAGTCCTGTCCCTCCAACCCCAGACAAAGGATCTGTAGAGACAGCGGTGTGTTAGTGTTTCCTGTAGCCGACAAATCTGCATTGCATATACTGACTTGGCCGACCTGAAGGTTGACACAGCCTGATGCGCCTACATCAGGATTGTCGAGCTCAATCTGAAAGCTGTTGATTGAGACTTCATGAGTTTCTTGGAAATGTCGAAGAAGTATAACTGACGTAGAGACATTCTGTGCCGCACCAATCCCATCGCAGGTATCCCCAGGTACCACTGTGTAGTTACGATCGCACGCAAGATTCTGCCTGATAACAAGTGGACTGGCATTTGCTGTGAAATAATCGGTCAGCACGCTCGAAGACGGATAAGTAAGAGTGTCTGCCATACCCAGGTGAAGGACTGCAACGACGGCGGAGAGGTAAAAGCAGATAAACATGGCGGTCTGTGTCTCCGAGGTAGGAAAAGATGAATCCGCTGAGTATTGTTTAAATTGCTTTCGGGGAACAGTTTCCTGGTCCGACTATCCTTGTATATTCAACAGCCCACATACATACTCAGGCCTGCAGCTAATTTTGGTTGAGCAGAAACATGGTCTCCTTCTCGTGAAACCCTGCCGTTAGTCTACCAGGTACGATCATAGCGCTTTTTGTATCTTACTTTATGGCTCTACATAGAATGGAGATAGCATGTGGTTTTCTTCCTTGAAGAACCATTCAAGTTCTTGGCACCGCACGCTTGAGTTGTGGAAGCCGCGGAGCAACGAGATTAACCCTTGAAACTCGGCTGACCGTGACTTGTCGTACATCATTCGCAAGGCAACATTGACATGGTGAAGGCCCGAATAGGAAGAACACTCTTTTTCCGATCCCACAATCATGGAAATGTAACATAGTTGAACTGCGAGTTCCCACCGCACGACAAAGAAGAATAGTTTTAATCCAAGAGCGAAAAATGCGCAGAGTGAAGTTTGATGCTTTGCAGAGAGGCCATCTTCTGTGCCACACGCTTTTACGAGTGTTCCTTCCCTGTAAAACCTGAATTGCCATTGGAGTCTGTCATAATTCGACTGAACGTCTGCTAAAACGACGGCATGCAGTAATTTTCGGCTCCAGTGTACATGAACAGCGTATAACAATACAAGCACCATCAGATGAGGTCCATTCAGTCGTCGGCAATTGGTGTTGGTTGACATGGTGTGAGGGGAAAATCGAAATCGACTGCTGATCGAGCCTCATCGTCTTTAGCTACAACCGAACAGTGGAACATTCTTTTCCTTCGAAGCCCAAGCAGAGAACATATAGGGGTAATGCTGTGTCGGTGATTTCTCATATCGTTGTGAACTTTGCATTACTGCTAACCTGCCGGACCTGACGACGAGCACAAGCCGAAAGATATCGACAGGCGAACTCGGTTAAGTTTATTTCCTCGACAACATCTGAGGAGAAGTGTATCGGCCCAGAAACATTCTATGCCGCGCAAGTGCTGTCGCAGGTGTCGCCAAGCGCCACCGTGTAGTTGGGATCAGTTGGGATCCACCATGCAGGATCACTCCTGACAAAGAGTGGGCTTATCTTCGCTGCGAGACAATCAGAAAACAGCACGTCATAAACTTGAAGACAACGAGTAAGAGATTCTGCTGCGCCAAGGGAAGAGGCCTGCAGCAACGAGAAAGGAGACGTAGATGCGGGAAAACATGGTGTTTTACGCTCTGAGAGCAATTTTTGATGTAAGAGCATCTTTGATGTGGCCTTCTGTTTCATACGAGTCTATAAATTCGAACTACATCGTTGTTCTGTCGTTATTTCGGCAAAAGATTTGATAGCATTTAGCGCTCAGTATTAACTCGAAGATCTATAGAAAGATAAACGCCCGTTGAAGCGCCATCAAAATCGCCATCCAAACAAATGCGTCGCGGTCGATTGTCGCAACATTGGAATTGACTTCAATAGTAAGTGCAGTTCATGTTTTCAACGATCCAGACTCTTTGAGCAAACAACTTTTCTGCGTCATTATTTGTGGCGGTAGCCATAACACGCGTGCACGTAGGCCTTCGTACCCATAACGTCATGATTCAACAACGTATCCGAAATATCACTAGAATGTCCAAGCCATTCCTAGAACATAATCACAAAATCGCTATCGTACAACGTGTAAAATGCAGGGTGTCGGCTTGTATGAATGGGAGGGGTATGAACAGGTAGATGAAGGTAGATGAGGCTTGGTACTTAGGCGATCGAAGTAAATGAGAAGCATTCGCCTGCAAGAAATTCACTATCGCTGGGTCCTCAGCTTCAGAGGAAAGTGATGCCCTTTGATCTCGAGAAATCAACAAGGTTCTTCAATTGCTCGAGGGTCAAGAAGATCAGGATAGTTGTTGGCTGTAACCGAGTCCAAGCAGGTACCCATCCCTTGAACATGAACATCGGACCCTCGTTCTTGAGGGAGGCTCTGATGACGCCAAGCGTTGACTGGAAAAAATTTGATTAGTTATTTTGGAAACTCGAGATAGCGGAACGCACGTTCGATCCAGGGCCGGACGCGTTCATGATACGACTCTGTGCAAGGGTGCGTCAAGTCCAACGGAGATAGACTAATCACGATGTGCACACCTTGAGGACATCGGCAGGTGAACAAACGGTAGTGGCGACGGTTCCCTATGGCGCATCAGTCGATATCAGCTTTCCGCAAGTCGGTGGAAGAAACGCACGGCAGCAAAGCTAGCTGTGAAGTGACAGATAATGTTGTCTTGGAACTTGCCGGTCTTCAAAAGTTCTGCCTTGAAGAAATCGTATCTAGAAAAATCAGCTGTCAGATGACTGATTGTGAGGTAAAAATGCACATACGAAGCCAGCTGACTTGCGTTCATCAGGACCGCTCGAAACACGTTTGGACCAACACCGCGACCAAGAGACGAGAGACCTTCCTCGCGTACCATCTAGAATGGCAATCGACATATGGGTCAGTACACAATGTTTGGAGGATGGATTGCATGCTGAGAACCATGACAGAACCCAGTGCACAGACCAAGGTACCGTCATGGGCACACGACCACAGGCACCGGATGTCATGATGATAACCCCTTTAGGAAGGGTGTGGGGAAGAGTCACTCACTCTGAACAATGCATCGAAGCAGTGCTTATAATTGAAGCGTTTCTCGGGTGGTTTCGCGAAGTCTCCTTGGAGCCGTACCATGACAATTTCTGCAGGAGGGGTCGGACGAGAGATCCAAATCGAGAAAGGAGGTCGTACCTCCTGGGTTGCCGACAAAGCCAGCGATACCTCCCGCTGAGAACGAGCTTAAGCTTCAAGATATATCAGGAGAGAAGCAGATAAACGCACCCATAGTGCCAGCCATCGCAAGTTTCCAAGCAGGCGCATCCTTTCCAGCTCCTAATATCTTCTTGCTCTCATCATATGCCCAGAAACGGCACATCGAATACGACATCTGGCGCAGCCATGTTCCGGAGATACCATCGAAGAGGCCTCGGGCACCTGTAATGATGTCACAATGGATATGCGTTCTCTGTGCAGATCTGACATACCCGCAGTTCTATATGTCTTTTTTATACTTTCTATCATCCGTTTGTCTCCTGAAGCTTGTAACCGGACTTTTGTAAGATCTAGAGGGCTAGGATATGGTCATCAGTCGTGTGTCAAATATTAGAACAAGAAGCGTACTGGGTGATGGATGCAGCAATGGTGGCAGCAACACCTGTGATGTGGGCCTCGGTCAGTTCTAAAATGTCATCTTCAAGCAGAAACACGAACCTCCCAACCAGAATGGATAGGGCTTCTTCTTGGGTACTGACATTATTGTGGAGGTATTAGCAGGCTGTGCGGTAGAGGACGACATTGTAGGAGCCTAGAAAGAGGTCTAGAGGATGAAACCGGGACGACTCTAGTGAAGAGAGTAGGATCACCAGATTGAGTGTGGTATAAATGCCACCTATCACACAAGAACCGCCTCGCTAAGATGAGGATGATCCTAATTCCTGTGAATTTTCGGTCGAAGACTTCGGGCAGACGTACAAATACGTCAACCTTTAGCTATACTAGGTATAACTCGACAATTGGATTATCGCGTGAAAACCCGAAAGAATGTAGTGAATAGGGAAAGGAGGGCCAATTGAGACATTTTCAATATGAAAAAGCAGGAAAAAAGTAGGAAAAAGCACGGAGCCAACCACGGCCCTGTGACAGCCGGTCTCCATTTGCTCCACCTACTACACCATTGCACACATGTAAAGGTAAATGGGGCACAATGTCCTCAGCATATCAACTTCAAGCAGTACTCTGGTCTTCCTCATGCCTTTCCGTCTTATCCCGATGGCCTGAATGGGGACGCTCCCATGACTGATAAGGGTATTATCTTTTGGACAGGTAGATACGTCTTGGATGCGGGTGGTGCCGAATAAAGTCCATGGTCACGACAGATTCCGGGGGTGTGCACCCAGAATTAGTACCATACAGAGTCGACATCGTATCCCTTGTGCCTGCAAATTTGGCATTATTTAAGCGCAGATAACGAATTTCGAAGATCCCTTGCGGAGTATTCAGGGTGATTGATGATGTGGGTGCAGATAGGTGCATGCTGATATTTCGGTTGATGTGGACCAAAGTGGTTCAAAACAGAACGTAAGATGCAGGACTGGCAACCTAGAAGGCACGTAAGAGGCGAATTGGCCTGGCCAGTGATTGATTATGATCATGTGAAGTCGGTGAAAAAGTGGTCGGTGGTCCGTGCGCAGGTCCAACTTGTATAAAAGCCAGCGTTCAACACACTAAATCCTTACCACTCTGGCCTTTTGGCTTAGATCAAGTGTAGTATCTGTTCTTAATAGTTTAACCACTATTATGGAGGCACCGCCTCCATTATTGGTTATCTAATTTTTGCCGCCCTTGTCTTCTGTGCTCTGCTTGCAACACAGAGGCACGATGACCTTGCTACTGCACTACTGGCTTGTGTTGTCGGGGGAATATTGCTTTTTTTTTTTTTTTTTTTTGTTTAATTTGCTGCCTTTTCAGACACTTGCTTTTAGCGATGTGTTTGGTCTCAGCAAATGGATTGAAACTCTTCATTTTTTTTTTCTTTCCGCCTTGGGTTATATGGTGTAATTAAATCTTGTCGTACTCTACTCCCCTTTGTATATCATGATTGAAATGAGATGAGTTTGTGTTGAAATGCATTTTACCAGTGGAATAAAACACCTATATCAAAGAGCATTCAATTAAAGCTGTGGGGCAGGGGATATATATAACAAAGCTTGGTTTGAACGGGGCGAGTAGGTAAGGTTCGGAAGAGCAGATCAATGTATCCGAACCGAGACAAGACTTCCATTTCGGCTGGGCTTCGAAAGCACCAGTTTTGTCAAGATATCTACGCCTGGACTGATTCTACTTCTCTCTACCATTCAATAATTGCATGTCTACCACTGATAAACGTTTCAGCATACTGAAGCGGCCTGACTTACCCCTAAACGACATATCAGATTGTGTCTATTTATTGACAGACTCTCTTTTAGTGCCCCACGAAACAATCAATATCATGATCTTTTTCGTCGATACCTGACACCGAGTACCTCTTTCTATACCTCCTTCACAATCTTGGTAGCGCTCCACCCTGTTCATAGATAAACAGAAACCCTGTCGGCTACCGCGATGTCCATACCGCCGAAAGTATTAGAACAAAATACTACCAAGACCACAAAACCCAAGGGGCACTCGACTGTCTTTTCAGTATTGTTTCGGAGGATACTTTTGTTTTTATGCGCGATAATGGCGATATATTGTGCGCTGGTGCTACTTTTGATGACCCCATGGGCACAAACTCAGTACGTTGTTCATTATCTTCTTTCTCGTACTGATTGCTGAAAACGGATTAGTGTGGTTTATGCGCATCGATTCGATATTTCTGGATCTACACCATCCGGTTTCATGCATCCCGAGGACTACGGTCTCGCTCGTGAGTGGCGACGTCGGCATGCCTTTGATTTCAACGTGAATTAACGGATTCATTCCAGCCGGTAAGACGATCAACCTCCGTCTCCGCGCACCAGATGGCACGTCTCTCGGCGCGTGGTTCATTCTCTCCGAACCTGTCTATCAATCACAACCATTCCCTCCTGAACACAGAGGCGACGACGAGGTCCGGATTCGACGCGCTCTCTCAGAGTCGCCAACGCTCCTTTTCTTGCATGGTAACAGCGGCACCCGCGCTTTATCCTCTCGCATAATTATCTACACCTCCCTGACCTCTCGCCTCTCTGTAAATGTCCTCGCGCTCGACTATCGTGGTTTTGGTGATTCCGAAGGCCAACCGACTGTACCTGGGGTTGCAATGGATGCTCGTACAGCCTGGGACTGGCTTACTCTTGAGATGGGCACCAAAACGGAGGATATTGTTATTGTGGGACATAGTCTCGGGACTGCCATCGCGGGACTGCTGGGTGCGCAGCTGGGGAGGGAAGGCGTGAACGTGAAGGGTGTCGCGTTGCTTTCAGTGAGGACACTACTTACCTTCGTATGACTAAAACACGACTGAAGTTTTACCTAGCCCTTCTCGTCAATCAAACTTCTCATGGACCAATATGCTATCCTGGGTGTTCCACTACTCAAGCCTCTCGCAAAACTTCCATTCGTGCCACGTAGGTTTTTATCAGCACACTCTTGACGAATAATCTAACTATCATCCTTAGGCCTTCTTTCCGAGACTATTGCACATAACTTCGACACCCTTTCCCAGATCCCCAATATTACAGCCCCCGTATTCATCGCTCATGGCCTTGACGACTTCGACATACCTCATACACACGCCGACATCCTGTTCAATGCATTCTTAGAGCCATATCTCCCTTTGTCTATTGACACGGCCACACACTCCACCGCCCTAGTACTCTCAGACACCACCACCAACTCGACGAGACTTCATGATGCCCACGTGGACTGGGACACGTTGACGGCTGCGCAGGCCGCGAGGGCCGTCCACCGCGAGAGAGTCGTCAAGCGCACGGAGGTGCCACACTTTGGTGTCTTCCAGGAATTCGAGGCACCGAAGATGACGGTCAATGGTGGTGCGATGGGTAGACGTATTGCTCTGCTGAAGACACAATATGGGGGCCACCATGTTGGACGAGTGGAAGGCGTGCAGGATGTACTTGGAAGGATGTTTGGACTTAGACCATAGATCTCGTATGTTTGACAGCGTTGATTTATTGTATACCCCTCATGTATAGTTTAGTAGCTTCGTGTTAACTATTTCAGTTATTGTAACTTAATTTGAGGAATTATAATGTCTTGAGGCGTTGCTAAGAGGTCCATCAACGTAGGGAGTACAAGAAATTCGAGTTGATCATTGAATCTAGAAGACCATGGAATCCCGTGTGTTTGTCTTGCGTGCTAACAAAGGGTCCAAGGTTATGCAGAAATCAGAGTCAGACGTTCCGTTTTATCAAATATAAGATGGTCAAAAATTGAAAAAAGCGCTTTAGCCGGTAACGAAAGCTCCCGAAGATGGTGTCCAAAATGTATAAGTTGGGAGATGATATTGGCATGACAAGACGTGAACAAGGCGTGATGAAAACATGACGAAAGACAATGCGATGAGTCCGAGAAGATAAGTACGAAGAACCAACCGAAAAGGAAACAAGTCCGAAACTCAGGCCCTTCAATAACCACTATTGGCGTAGCTCTTGGCGAGTCCACGGCTCATGCCCTTGCCTACAGGACCTCCGTATAAGAGCGAGCTCCCACCTCCCCAGCCACAGACCGCACCCAGTACCTCGTCTTCCTTGATGAAATCAAACTCCTCGTCGTCCTCATCATCGCTTTCGTACCATTCGCTTTCACCCTTTTCTTCCAGAATAACGCCAAGACCAAGTCTTGTACTGACATTCGAGCTGGAGCCGGAGTGTGAGCGACGATGAACTATAGGAGGATGTTCGTAGGTCCGCGGCGGGGTTGTGGGTTTAGTGCTGGGAGCCTTGAATGGTACAAGAGGCTTGCATTGTGCAGTGACCTTTGAGCTGGCTTTTTTGTTTTGCGAGGAAAACGGTATCGGCGGAGGAGGAGCAGGTCGAGTCGCCCGAGGCACCTTAATGATCCTTGTTGCGGAAGAAGGCTTCGAAGAAAGAACGAGGGAGTCACGCGTGTTCGTTATCTTCTTACGTGGAATTCTTTGGAATGAGTGAGGGATAGGCTTATCCTCAGACTTCGTAATGCGAACATTGGACAACATGCTCGTTAATGAAGGAGGCGAAAAATCGGGCATGATAAGGTCGTCTTCGCTGCTCGTCTTTCCACAGGAAGACAAGGAAGGTTCAGATCCGGAATCTGAGTCGGTCTCCGCAGTCTGCGGGAAAATCAGGAGAACAGGGACTTCCTCGCCAAGGGTTCGACGGAGGCGATCCAGTTTACGTCGACGAGCGGCAGTACGGCTTGGGATCATGAATGAAGGGGAAGGAGGTGAGCAGCCCGGAGAGTCTGGCTCCGGACTCACACTCCTCCAGGGGCTGGAAGACGGAGATCCATCGAGAGGAGCTGAACGCTTATGGCGGGTGGGTATATTCCCCTTCATGGTTGTAGGGATAGGCACAGGTATTCCAGTGGGAGTTAGAGGTGATGCAGGTATGCTCTCGAGCGACGTTTCAAGAGCGAGCCTCAGCCTGAGAGGCTTTTGTCCTGGCCAAGCGTCTTCCAACGACGTCAATGGCAAAGGTTTCTGTTCGCGGCCGACAGAGTGCAAAGTCAACACAGATGTAGCGGAGGTCGATGTGGAGGTGTGGGAAGTAGATGAGAAGATAGTGGAGCACGACGAATCGGAATCGATAGTGTCGATTGAAGTGCGATAGATTGACCGCGGACTGGGGATAAACACGTCGTCGTTTCCTGATAAGTAGAATTAGAACTCGAACATTGGGGCAGATCGTGAATATATAAGGAAGTGGGGGAGAGCGTCAAGGAACACACCTTTAACACCCCCAATTTCAAAATCAACGAAACGAGGCGTAGCACCGAGTACGCGAGCGATCTTCTTTGATGAACGCAGAAGACGCGCGCGTTCGGCAGAACTCAGAGCATTAGTCGTCGGTGGTGGGGCTGGGAACACGACAGCCTTGGGGCGCGCATAGTCGTGGTCGTAATATTTATTGTACAGAGACTCCATGGGATATAGCAGCAGAACGAAATAGAGATATACAACAGTTAGAAGGGCGCAACCAGTGAGTCCAAGCTAATGAGGGGGCAAGAGCGCAGCGCCATATGTGGGACGAAGCTATTTACATATGTGCTAGAACAAAAAGGGTGTCCCTTCGGCAGCTTAAAAGTAGGCTCGATCGGCTGGTCGCTTCCTTCCTCTTCCTGCGCACGAAGTTATTGTTCTGCCCCGATTCATAATTCGGCTACGGAGGGCTACGAGTGCCGGAAGCGGATGCTCCTGCGCATGCCAGTGGTACTTGATGGGGGGAGACAATAAAAACAGGGACGTCCGGTGCTTTCCGTATCACATCACAATATCAGTCACGCGATATCCAGCGATTTATTGTTCTTCCCATGGAAAGTCATATCCGCAGTAAGCATGTACTTACATAGCACGTTAGGTCTTTCTCTACAACCGTCTGACTGAGAATCGTATCAGTTGTCAGAAACAAGCCTGAACCATCCCTCATATATGCTCGACAGTCTGTTTATGTACGTTTCAGCCTGACGTTCGTCAACTAACCTTTTGGCGGCCTTCTCTTCTACTAGCCAATGTAACGGCGCACGGCTCAGTATGAGATCTTATGTAAAGGATTGGAAGAGTCTGTGATTTTCTCGAAAAGTTGACTTATCTGAATATCGATATCACGGCGCGCATTCCGGGAGGAGATCCTTTTGCGGCAGCTTACACTGAAAAAATTCTACTATATCACTTGTTTGTCCTGACTGGTGTTGTTTTTGGCCTAATATCTCCATCGACGACCCATGGCCTCGCCCTGAATGCATCGGGGAAATGATTTTCGCTCTGCGCAAGCGTCGTTGTCCATTATTAACACAATTCGCTACGTTCTTGATGCGAACCTTGGCCATATCAGCAAATCCGAAATCTCAGCTCCTGCTAATGTCTCACAGATGGTAACTATCCTCAGATTTAATGTATCCTGTTCCTCTTTGAAGAACCTACTTATGGTCCCTTCGTCCCTGATGTGACGATACCTGATGATTTTATTCAAGACGGTGGTTCATTTTTATATACACCGGTCTTCAGGTTTGGTACCTGCTCAATCCAATTTTACTGATTAGTCTCACACTAGTTTTTCGGGTTCTACGACTACTCTCTCTGCCTTTGCCTAGCTCCAGACACTCAAGTTGGGGAATTTTGCTGACCGCACCACAAGACATCGTGTTGCCTTGCGTCAAGATTTTGAGCCTGAGTTGTGTGCAAGCTCCGACTGGCGCAGGATATGTTCACCGCGTCTTATCACGCTTCTCATTTCCGCACAACTACTAACATAAACCTCAATATACCAGTGCAAACAGACTCCACGGCGGGACTCGGATGCTTCGTGCATATTTTGAATAAGCACATAGGTCAGCTCAAGTGCCCTAGGATGGGGTATGACCACAATTTCAATTAATTCACATCGGACTCTGCTTGGATGTTCCATCTCCTGTTTTATCATATCAATTGAATTACTTACTGGTTTTCTAGATAAAGGTAAAGGACCACTGATGTGCTTTCTTTGATCATTCCTTCGATTTTTACATTCACAGTATCGCATTGTAATCGAGAGTTCTGATTTTTTGGCAGATATTAATATCCATTCTAGTCGATTCTAGCCAAATCCAGGTCAAAGGGCGTTTCATACGCGCTTTGGGTATCCTGGATACCATTAATAGTGGAAAAGAAGACATGCTTCTTTCAAGGTTCTGCAGAATGTGAGGGCAGCGTACTGGGATATTGCGTCAGATGATTTAGCTAGTCCACCGGCTTTGAGTCTTGACTCACCTGAAGCATGTGTTTTGAGGCTGTATTTAGTGAACTTAAATTGACTAATGTCAGGAGATCGCATCAAGAGACATTGAACAGATTTATACAGTTGTCGATTAAGACAGAAGGCTTATGGTTTTGACACCCCCGAAATCAATGTTTCGCACGAAGACTTTGAGCATACCTACAGTTTGTGGAGTGAAGACTAACCAGTATTCCTTTTTTTGTTTTACCTCCATCCTCCTCTCGATTGTCAATATCCTGACATTTGTCAGAAGTACATTTGCCAATCAATACTAATCTGCGAGAACATTTATTCTACTGGAAAGATCCACATCAAGGGGCGAAGGGATTAAAAGAATAACTGATGGGATCTGAGATCTTACCGGAGCAGGAGAACATTAACCGAATTCTATGTAGGTACCGTGCTATCACGTGTACTGGGGATGCAAAATGACAGGGAGTTACAAAACGTAGCTTTTCAAGAGATCCAGATGCTGCTATATCTGATCTTTCGAGACTCAAGTACATACAATAATGCTAGCACTGCTTGACTTTTTCATTTGGTATGAACTGAGCTTGTCAATGTGTTGTGATTGCTTGGTCATCAGTTAGACATTTACATTTCTTCGAAAAAACTTGTCTCAACTTGTATATTTATTACAGTGTCCAACTCCAATTTCTGAGAACAAAATGAGCACATAGTAAAGAAAGTATTTCCTGAGTTTCCCAGTGCCTTCTGCAACTGGGAGAAATACAGAGGTCAATCTATGTTTTCTGTGACAATATATGATATTGCAATGATCAGAATTCAGAGTCTACTGATTGTGTCATGACATAATTTGTTGATCTACTTACATATTTTTCAGATCTGTGGTCTCTATGCTCCATGGTATATTTCCAAATGGCACCACATGTACAAAGTAGCATTACATAGGTTGATTCTTTTTGCCTTATCACTAGTGTATAGAATTCACAGTGTGGTCTGATTAACTAGCATGATGATGAACTGTTGTGTTGGCCAAAAAGGAGGGGTCTACTTTTGCTAGTGTTTTTGTTGATAATTTGGCAAAAAGAGGAATAATAAATTTTTGTGGAGTTATGAGATGTTTTGGGAGTGCATGTTGAAAGCCATTGCAGAAAAGAGATGGAAAACTTTGGACTATTTTGGTGTTGACATAGAAAAATCAGGGCCTTAAATGATCTTATTGTGAGAGAGGCTTCTTGATGGTTTCACTTGATAGTTGGCTTGGATTACTAAGTGGGTGTTGTACATATATATACCCTGCTTGTAGTCTAGAAACACAAGAAAAATTCCAGAGTACAGAACAGAACAGAACAGAGGCCATACTCCTAGACCTAGGATAGCAAGCCTACTGAATCATCTTTCATTCAATTGAGCTGCCAGCTCCAAATTGGAAGCATTGTGAATGTTTCTTTTAGCCACTTACCAACTCCTCTTCTTGAGCTATTGTGCTTCTTCCACCATCTTGCAACTGTTGTAGTTATAACCTTTTAGATGTATAAATCATTATGGAGTATTGGTCTCCTGAAGACTAGAGACTGTATGGATAAATGTAGTACCTATACTAGGAAGGGCTCCACAAAAGGCCAAAGAGTGCAGTGGTGGCAGTGGAGGATTTCAGGCAAGGATTTCAGGCTCAGGGGTGGTAGCAGGGAGTTTTGGTTATGCAGAGCACAGGATCAGATATAGGAACAGGAGGGCAGGGTAAATATCATGAAAGCAGGTAAGGCTGGCAGAGCAAGGTGTAAGTGCATGCTGTATACTTATGTAAGGAAATGGTCCCCCTAGAACTGTTTGACTCTATTCCAGGCTTAGTCTGAGGATGATCTACCATTCTAGCTCATCTGACATACCACCTGTCATGCCCTACACCCTTCTGTCTCCATTAGTCACCTTCCATGAATCACATGCTTGGACCTTACCCAGTATAGATTAATTGTTAGCCCAGCTTCCATACATACCACCAACAGATGAAGTAGTTATGTTAGTCATCATTTCTAGTGATGTAGCATATAGGACAGTCTGCAGGATAGAATATTCTCAGACCAAACAATAGTAGTGTTTCACAGGTCTATCCATCAAGCTGACTGTAAGCTCCCTTAGTGATGTCTGACTCCCTTTGGCCTCTGCCTTGACCCTTGCTTGACTCTAGCCCATGTTAGCACTTGCTAGACTCTTGCTTGTCTCTCAGCACTTGGCCTTGCAGGATAGGAGTATCTCACATTGTCAAGCATTCCCTTACAACTTACTACTATGTAAATGTGATCACAGGTGTAGTTGATGCAATCACATGGTGGCATTCATTCACTCATATAGAGATCATGCTTGTAACTTCTTTCTTGCTTAATATTCCAATACACAATATGTTCCTTGCACTTGTCTTGTTGTGATCTCTCTCTCACTCTCTCACTACTTCCTGAACCTTTGCTAGCCAAACTACAATGTTTGCTTGCACTTTTTTTTTTTACAATGAATATAACTGTGTACTAGGCTAACTGCATTGACAGTGCAAGGCTTCTTTCCACACCTAGTCCAATTGTTGACAAATCTTCCCACCTTTTTGGAAACTTCCTTCCAACTCTTAACAAACCTACAGATGTAGATTGTGATTCTTTCCTGCTATTAGAAGGGCCATAAAAACACAACTCACTGTCACTATGACTACCTTTCTATAGATACTCTGCACTCATGATGAGTTTGCCAGAAAAACCCTCTCCCTCCTTACTGCTTATGCTGCCAATTACCTGAGCTGCTGCTGCTTGCACCACTGCAAATTAGTCTTGACTGCCAACATCATCCTTGTCATTGCCACCTACATCTCTGTCATTACCACTGGTATCATGCCCAACTGATTTTTCCTTGCTGTGCCCTGATCTCCAAATAACAACTAGAGAAGAAGCTTCCTAAGACTATGAAAATCCACTACAACTGTTTCCCTGTCCTCAGTGCCTCTGCAAGTGCCTCCCCCAACATACTCAAATCACACACCATGCCCCCATTGAGGTCTACCTCCCTCATCAGCAAGACTAGCTGTCTTCCCTGAGCTTCCCTTCAGATTTTCAGACTCATGTCAAGGGACTTCTGCTCAGTATCCTCACACTACTCTCCCTGCTATATCATTTTGGGACACAAGGCCTGTAGGTATGGCTAGCATCACATGTAACAACTGTATCACAATCCTTGTCCTTGCAGCCTCCCACCATGAGTGCAAGATATATCACTATTATGTCTATTAATACCTTTTACACTGGAGCAAAACACTACTTTTCACACAAAGGTGTTGGCAAGGCTGGCTAAGTATCAAAACTTCTCTACTGCTTCAAGGATGCCACTGCACAAGTTTGGATTGCCTTCAAAGAAAAAGAACTACTTAAGCTAGATTTCAAAGGTTAAATCTCAGCCATGAGATCTAAATAAATGGCTTTGTGATAGCTGGGAATATGAGCTTGGGATTAAACAGGGTGCCTCCAAAAGCACCATCCTTTTTGGCAACTAGGTCCACATAGTATGCAAAGCAAACACCATGCTTATAAAATTCTCTCACTTATATGTCCCTGATGACAAAATGTGTTCTCACCTGATTCCTTGCATGAACAAATCCCTTTCCATGGCATATCAAATTGGAAACAGTGTTGGAGGTGCATTGACCCAAATTGCTGACCTCAGTGACTGGATTGCTGCAGTGATGGAAATTGACAATAGCATTCATGCATAGGAGTGACAGTTTCAGAATATGCTCAAATCCACCCTATACTGCTACAGAGAACTCAGACTTGGGAGCAGATTCCTTCCAGAAAGGTTGTCTGTCCCTTGCTCCATCCATGGCTTCAAACACACCCAGTCTCCACAACCCCTTCTGTCACCAATTCTTTGACTTTCTCTGATTCTGCTACCAATTGTACTCACAAATACATTTATCCCCTGACCAACCATGAATGACTGTTGCTTCTTAATCACAAAGGTTGCATAAAATATCATAGGTTTTATGTTGAACCCTCTCACACAAAAGAAAATTGCTCATTGAAGATGCTCATCTTGCTTACAGACTACAAGACTCTCACTCTTGATACTGCCAGGTCTATCCAAGAATTATATGTAAAGATGGGTGGTGTGCCAAAGAATCAGGGAAAAGGGACATTAATTGCTGCCATTATTCCCACCTCTAACAACAAAGGCAATTTAAGCAATGATAGTCACACAAATGAGATTACAGAACCAGGCAATGAATATGTGGAAGTAGATGAGTACATTTTTCCCAATCACCTTCTTTGAAAACCTTTACTCTCCCATCCTTCTGTTTCCCATACTGAGATGGAAGCTATTATTGACCATGGGTACTCCCCAACAATCATTTCTAGGACACTTGTCTATTGTCTAGAAATTCCCACTAAAAAACATTTCAAACTGCTTACAGTAATATGCAGATGAAGGTAGTACAGTAATGTTGAACACTTTTGTGAAGATCTTCATCATCTCTCCTCATGGCCAGTGGATTGTTCTTTCTCAGCTCTTTGTTGTCTGCTCCAACCTTCATATCAATTTTCTCTTAGGATTTGATTTTTGCACATATTGGCATATTATTGTCAATGCTTACATAAGATCCACAATTCATGAACTGTCAGGTTTTGTCCTATTGCATCTGCCTGTTCCTGAACCTTACAAGTTTTGTAAAGCAAAAGCAATGTCACCTTGCAAATGCTGGAGAGATGAGGCTTGATTAATAAGGAAGGTCAAGACAAAACATGTGAACTTGGGAAGCTAGTCCATGCAGAGCTTCAGAACCTCTTTGCATGTGAAAAGAAACATTTTAACATGAAAGCACACTCCTGTACATCTATGCAAATTAAGATCTTCACTCTCATCCAAAAACAAATTAGCTCACTTACTGAACAAGAGCAGCTTGACACACTAGATCAGAAATTCAAGTCTGAATAGTTGGATTTATTTCTATCCAACATTCCTCACATCTGTAATCTCCCCACCTCTGTCTACCATTACATAGACCTCAAGGCCAGGTACCAAAGTGTCCATTGTGCATGCATATAATTGCTCCCAGAAATTTAAAAATGGCTGGAAAACTCTTATTGAACATTATTTTGCTGCCACTTCAGAGTTTTAATCCCCTTCTTTCATTATACCTAAAGCAGACACTGCTGCCATTCTATATTGATTAAATGACTTTTACATGCTGAATTCTTACACAGTTCCAGATACCTATCCCCTTCCTTGAATTAACAATGTTCTTGCTGACTGTGCTAGTTATAAGTACCATGCAAAGATAGATATGACAAATGCCTCTTTTCCAACACTAGTTCATCCTGATCATGTCAAATACACTGCAACCTTGACTCTCTTTGGATTGTGAAAATGGGTGGCAATGCCCATGAGCCTCTCAAATGCTCCTGCAACCCATCAATGCCATGTTACCTGACCTTGAAGGATCTCATTGGCAACATCTGTCATGTTTATCTCAATGACATTATTATACAATCTGATGATCTTGAGAAACATAAGGTCAATGTCCTATATGTTTTGGATGTGTTTACATTAGGCAAAACTTTATTTTTCTTCAAGGAAGACATCTCTCTTCTGCACTGAGGTAGATTTCAGGATACTATATCTCACTCATGTGACACAAAGGCCAACTACTTCAAGGTTGAGAAATTTCTGAATTGGCTGGTGTCTTGGCATGCCAAACATGTTCAGCAGTTCCTTAGACTTGTTTGTTACATTGTCACCTTTTTGTCTGCAATGGCTAAAAACACTTTAGTTTTCACCCCTAACAAAAAAGAGCAGTAATCAGGCTTTTCCTCGTTGGACACACAAACACCAGAAGACATTGAAAGCAATTAAGAAATTGGTGGTGAGCTGGGATTGCCTTACAACTATTGATCACAAGAATCCTGGTGACCAAAAGATTTTTGTCACCTGTGATGCTAGTTAGCAATGGATTGGTGCTGTCCTTGCTTTTAGCAACACTTGGAAATCTGCTCATCTTGTGGCCTTTAATCTTGTCAACTCATTGGAGTGGAGCTGAACTGTCTTGTTCACAAGCAAGGAGATGCTTTTGATGCTGTATGCCCTAAAGAAGTGGCACACTGTTCCATTAGGCTCACATGTTCACATCTACACTGACCACTGCACCCTTATAAACTTTGACACTCAGAGGGATCTATCTGCTTGCCAAGCACAATGGATGGTGTACCTTTTTCAAGATGATTATATGATAAATTACATAAAAGGAGAGGACAATACTGTGGTGGATGTGCTCTTGCTCCAACCTTTGGATTATAAAGACCCTGCTCTTGTTGTTGGTGCAATTTTGTCTATTACTGACAATGCACAGATTCTTCAAGATATTGAGGAAGGATATTCCTTAAATCTATTTACCTCTTATATCCTTGACAACCACAAGCAAGGAATGCACATGAATGAGATGCAGTAGCAGAATGGGCTATGTTATGTGGGTGATTGTTTGATTATACACAATAACAAGAGTCTGTTCTGTCTTGCTCATGATTATTTGGGCCACTTTGGAGGAGACAAGAGTTACACTGCTCTTTGTGCTGAGTTTTACTGGCTGAACATGCAAAGAGACCTTGTGCAGGTGTACATTCCATCCTGTCTTGGTCAACAGAACAAAAATTTGTTGAAGAAACCTGCAGGGCTGTTACATTCCCAATTACATTGGATGCATGCTTCAAATCAATTGCTATGGATTTCATTAGGCCCCTACTCATGAATCAAGGATTTGATCAGCTTGTGACATTCTCTTGCCATTCGGGTGCTGGTACCCAGGTGGCCCCATGCAAATCAAATTAGACTGCCAAGGAATTTGCCTTGGTATTTTTAAAAACTTGGTACTGTAAGAATGGACTTCCTTTGAACATCATCTCTGACCATGACTCCCTCTTCATCCCAGCCTTTTGGAAGGCTTTCTTGACTCTTTCAGGTATCAGTGCAAAAATGTCAACTTCTTTTCAACTGCAGATGGATGCCCACTCAAAGCACAATAATAAAACTGCTATTCAATACTTGCATTTTCACATTGATCACAATTAATGCAGCTGAGTCAAAGCCCTCCCAATCATCCATTTTCACATTATGAACACTGTCAGCTTTTTGACTGGTTATTCTAGTTTCCAGCTCAAATCTGGGTTTTCTCCTCAAATTTTTCCCTCTCTTTAACCTTGCTTCCTGTTGTCAAACTCAAAAAGACCAAAGCTTTCAAAATCATCTCACAAATTCATGATAATTTTCTTGCTATCATGGACAATCTCACTGCTGCAAAATTCATTCAGGCATTTGAAGCTAAAAAAGGTGCAGCTTGGAAATTACTTATAACATTGGTGACTGTGTCCTTCTTTTCAACATTGAATGAACAATGAGAGTACATGCAGGAAATAGATGGTTGTGTGGCCAAATTTGAGCCTCATTTTAAAAGACCTTGAGATTATGTCTTGCTTCCTCAAGCTGGTGACAGCAAAAGTGGCACATTCTGAATGATCCTGATAATGATGGACCAAATCAACAACTGAATGGATGGAGCCAGCTTCATTGAGCATGCCATCCACATTGTAAACAGAGATTGGACAAGAGAGGGGGCAAGTGGTGAGGTGATGTCATTGCACATATCCTGCATCAAGAAAGAAGCCTATTGCTTTGCTGTCAAGCAGAGCAATAACACTCTGGATCTGCTGGGTATCTGTTGTCTTGATTTCCACCTGTAGCTTCAGGGAGTTAGCAGAAGGGGTGGAAGCAACAATGTAATGGCTGGGAAGAGGATGTTCCCAAGCTGGGATTCAAGGGCATATGCAAGGAGGTGTATTCCTAGTGTAGACTTTCACTGGGAGGGTGTTTTGTACATCTGAGAAGGGACTCATTGTTTTGGTCATAGCATCTGAAATGGTGAGAGATGTATCTGATTCAATGGACAAAAGGGCAAAACAATTTGTACCAAGCAATGGAGGTGTACAGGCCACTGGTTGCTTCCTTAGAAACCCTCCTCCAATTCTGTGGGTGCAGTCTCCAACTTTTCAACAGCCTCTGTGGGTGGAGTAACTGCAGGCATATTGAGAAAGGGGACTCTGATTGCATCCTGGGCTGCCAGGAGTTGCACAAGCAGCTCCTTTTGCTCAGTTGAAGAGAGGTAGCAAACTTCCAGCCCACAGGGACAGTAGTGTGCAGAGTGGTCAGCCTTCCCACATTGTCAATACTGACATGTTGTATCCACATCCATGGGGACCCTCTGAGGCAAAGAGCAATGGGGAACTGGTGCTGGGGCATGGATAGAAGGGGAGTGGTGCTCAGGGGTAAACCCTCCTTGAGAATGGGGAGGACTGGGCCTGAGTGGGGGGCAGAGAATGGATGCAGGGGAGAGAAGAGAGTGTGACCCCCAATGCAGCTCATGTTTCAGTTTTATGAGCTGCTACTAGTTATGAGCTACCTTGTATCATTTCTTGATGTATCTGTCATTGAGTTGTCCTTCAGCCATATTATCAGTTTTATTCATGAGAGAGTTCTAGCAGGGTCAAGATAGAAGAATTCAGCTTGGAATTTGCCTTCAAACTCATTCCAACTTGCAAAACTCCCCACACCTCCAGTCTTTTGCAGTTCATAAGTGGAGGCATAGACCAGCTTCATGTAGGAAAGGACCCAGGCAATCTTGAGTGCATCTGAGGTGAAGGCTTCACCACTCAGCTCAATATAGGTGATATAGGACTGCAGGAATTTCTCTCCAGGTGTGTGGGCCCTGTCATAAGCATTAGGGAGTGTAAGGCAAGGTATTTCAGAGTGAGGCATGGCAGTAGCCCCAATGCAAGTTGGCAGTGTAAGGGGAATGATTGGTTGTGGATAGTCCAAGCCAAGCCTGCTACTCACAACCTGACACTCCTATCAGGAGGCAAGCAAAGAGCAGGCTGGCCAGAGGCCACAGCAAGCAGGCATCTAACAAGAGGCAAAGGTGAAAAGTGAGGCAGAAGGCAAGGGACCACACTGGCTGAGCTTACAGTCCCACTAGTGAATAGCCCCAGAAGCAGTGCTATTGTTAAGACTGGGAAATGTTCTATGCCTCAGTCCTCTATATATACTACATCAACTAGTATGATAACTACTACCCATTGACTAAGAGGGGGCCACTGACTACAAGCTATTCACTAAAGTGGACCAGTATATAATAGAGGCTTTTTAAGTGAAAATAATCCTGCTGAGGAATGTCAAGACAACTATATAACTATATATGACATATAGGGTGGGTGTAGGGCTGGATAGACCCATTAGGAAGATAGAACCAAGACAGTGAGGGGGTTAGAAGGTATATGGGCAGCCAGGACAATGACTAAAGTAGAGTGCCAATAGTTAGAGGCTAAGCATGGAATGGTGCTCAGGACCAGTCCCCTGACAGGCAGCAACATTGGAGGAGGTGTAGAGGGTGCTAGAGCAGTTATAGGAGCTTGGGAGAAGTGCTCCAGGATTGCCTGAAGGGATTGGGAGATAACATTGGTAGATTGACATAGACCAGAGAGTTCAGAGGTGTGATGGGCAAGAGAAGCTTGAGCAGATTGAACCTGGGTCTCTAGAGCAAGTAACCAGTTTCAGCCTTTATTTTGGGAGTCTGAAGTGTTAGGAAGAAGTGCTGGAGGGGTTGGCTGGATCATCAGAGGAGCACAGGGGATAGCAAGACACCAGTGGGGAAGAGACCTTTCAGTTCCTTTGAATCCTTAAAGTAATCGGAAAGGAGGCCCAGACTGAAGCTAGGGACTTGTTCTGCTGTAAGGACAACCTCTGGAGGCTGTGGCTCAATCACAGAACTGGCAGAGGGAGATCCAAAGTCTATTCAGCATTTATAAGAAGTTCTAGAAATCTAGCTACTCACCTGACAGAGGGAGATCCAAAGAGAAAAAGTCTAAGGATTCCCAATGCCAGTGTTCAGAAAATTCACTCTTGAGCTTCTAAAAAAAACACTCAACAACTAAATCCAGAACCCAATCCAAAAATGGAAATCCATTTTAAATGACTATGATCTCTGGCCTCAAGGCATGTGACCACATGAAAGTGTGACTGTTGGATAGCCCTTGGTTGAGAATACTTGTCACCAGAAGATGGGAAGACAAACATGAGCAGTGGGCCTGGAATAAGGGAAACAAATAGTCCCCTGACAGGCACTCTAGCATACTGGCTGAAGCTACCCCCAAGCCTCTGCCAGTGTTCAATGGTGGTTAAGCTGTTCCCAGCTTCAGACCTATTCCAAGCCATCATCCAAAGCCACCACACTGCCAGTGCTGATCAACAATGAGGAGGAGGACAAAGTAGAACAGATATTGGACAGTTGGACCTTCAGGAGGAAGCTGTAGTTTCAAGTCAAATAGAAGGGATACAGTGTTGAGGACATCTGCTTGGGAACTTCAGGAATGTGTACATGCACCAACCCTGGTCTAAGATTTCTCAAGGCACCAAAGGCAATTTCAGGTATCTACTCCATCTCAGCAGTTGACCAGGTCATCTGCAACTTCTTCTATCCTGCATGCTAAGACACCACATGCTAGAGAAGGATGTCAAGAGATTTTCCCTCTTCAGTCCTCATCCTTAGAATTTTCCTCCACATTCCCTCCTATTTCCCATTCATTGGTTCCACCCTTAGCCCAGACAAGTGTTGGCAGCCAAGTTCCCAGTTGCTTCTGTCAGGTCCCAGATATGTTCAGATATGTTTTCTCATGTTATTTCTGGAGGGTTAAGTATCTTTTTGAGTACTCAGGGTTCTGTTGTCCTCTACAGTGGATTCCCATGCCCTTGACCCTCTGAAGCATTGCTCACTGGCACAGAGGATCCTCAGACTTGTTCTCTTTTGATCTCCCTCTGCCAGGTGTGTAGTTACACTTGTAGATACTGTACAGTATTGAGCACATTTTGAATCTCCCTGTGTCAGTTGTGTGGATTGAGTCACAGCCTTCAGAGGTCACCCTTACAAGGATGCATCTGAAAGCTCATTGTGACTCCAACAACATACTTCATCCTTCTGTACAACATCCTATTTCCACCCATCTTTCTGTTGTTCAATCATAGTGTAGCATGGTTCATGGAAGGAAATGTATTGCTTATATCTGCAAAGATAATATACAGAGGCCAAGCATACATGCTTCTTTGTCAATTGCACCCCTTAACATGCATACATTGTCATCTGTCCTGTACCCCTCATGGAAGCCATTCAGAGATGCTATGATTAGGTTGCTAACCTCCTGGACTACTCCTGTGTTGTCCTCATCATCACATTGGTCTTATCCACTATCAGATAACACATTGCTGGTATCTTGATCAAGATATGTTTTGTCCTTAGCCATGGAAGGGGCAAACTGGGACATTGTTCACCCAATTAGAGAGCTGCACAGGTAGGGCCAGGTTGAAGGATGACCCCTCTTTCGGTTTACTCCGCTGTTCGGGATCTTTGTTCGGGAACTTTGTTGCCACGGGTGGCCAGGTCAGTGATGAACGGACCTTAGCTGTAGTAGCCTGCCAGACATGAGGCTGACGCTCGGTCGCGGAGTGTCTGCTGGCGTTGCTCGGTGGCTGTTTGCGGGCAAATGAAACCGATCAGTGGCGATCTAGGGAGTGTGGAATGGATTCTGACATGGCAGTATATCTGGGTCAGCAGGGGATGGGAAGTGCAAGCTCGCAAGTTAGCCCCTCTCCTCTGGGTCGCAGCCGCCTAGTAGAAGATGACAAGCGCAGCGGTAGCGCGGAGCTAAACATATCAGGCTGAGCAGATTAACCATAAAGTACTTACTTTTATTATAACTTTATTATAAAAGCTTGTTCAGTGTGTAATGCTACCATGATTGTGGGAGAATACGCCCTGAGGCAGTGCCTCAGAAACTCATTAATTACTCTTCATTACTCCCATCATTAACAAGATGTTTAGGACCGCAGCGGCCAAGCTAGCTCATAATTCGACTATCCCAGCTTTAGGTGCCAACAGTGATCTCAGACCACTTCAAGATCTGATTCTTGCTGAGAAGCAAGTTCTTAACTCGTGAGTTAACTGCTCGGAGACTTTGCATGTAATGCTCAAGGGCCTTTAGACTACAAAGACTCAGCTCGGACCTTGCTAAAAATGCAGAAGCTTTGAGGATATGGGGTTCAGGAGAAGGAGACGATCTTGGGGTATGATTTATCTCTGGTCGTGACGAGGGTCACTGACACTCGAAAAGGACATTCTCGGCGCATCTGCAACTCTCTTAGCATTATGGGCTTCATCTGTTTCCCAATTCTCGGCTCATGAGCATCCTATGCGTGATCATTTGAAAGCTGTTCGAACGAGGGAGGAGAATCTTGACGACCTAAAACGACGTCGTAAGTCTGTGGGTGCAAAAGCCGAGGCCGCGGAGAGGAAACTCAGCAAGATGGGCCCGGAACACAAGAATCTGACTGCACAGACAGATTCGTTGAATGCATTGAGGGCCGAAATTCGCAGCATGGACTCGGAAATCATGACGGAAGAGGCAGCTCTAGGAGACTTCAAGCGGACTACGACTAGAGTTTGGATGGGATTAAAATTCGGCGCATTGCTTGAGTGTTCGGAGAAAGGGACGGTATGTTCATGTTGCAACGGGGCGAGTATGTTCTCATTACAACCTCACAGATTGCGGGAGAGTATGGTAAATTGATAATTGGGGCATGTCCCTATCCTTTCCAAGGTCACAGTTTTACCCTGACCAATATACCCTATAGGAAATTCCCAGCGAACAGACGCAACCAGGCATGGCACGAAGCTTGTACTACGGACGACAGAAAACAGAGCAATTGTTGAACGAAGCACACCGCTGCATCAACGAGGTAGTCCTGTCCGCGGTTCCTACCGATTCAAATTCCCCACGCGCGGTCCAACAAACTGTACAGCAGCCAAATTTCCAGACGGGGCTCAGTCCAGACGCTCCACAGCTGCCTATGAATCTTCCACAGCCGACCTTTCAGGTTCCAGGGATTTCTCATGTTCAAACTCAAAACGAATGGAATCCCCTACCTCCGCCACAGCCACAGCCTCAACCCCAACCTCAGCAGGCCCAAAGCCCAGATAACCAATATTCTTACCCACCTGCTGCTCAAGGTTTGGGTTCCGGCCAGTTTATAGAGCAGCCCGACTCTCCGGCATCCTTCAGCTTCAGCCACCAACGCTACCCATCTCATTCGAGCCAGCCACAGCCAAATGCTCCTTACCGGGCCGCAGAAGGACAGGCCTCCCCACGTAGTGTTGACGACTTCGGCGTCAACACGAGCTCATATGGCTCCATGGAGCCGCCTGGTGCCGTTGATCGGTTCGCGACCTTCCCTGGGAAGAACCGCGGCTACAACCTTCAGGATCTTCAAGCACCTGCTGGTCGGGAAAGCGAGTCGTTTTCAGCGTCCGTTACGCAAGCTCTGTCTTCGTCCCAAAGTCCGTCTGGAGCTGTTCCCCAGCCGAGCTTCTCATACGAGATTCCGCCTGTGCAAGTATCACCTCAACATCAGCAAGCTCCACCGATTAGGACGGCGGTGCAGGGCACTCCCCTTGGTCATTTGAGTCTCCATCATGAGGGAAGGAATGATCACTCTGGCGACGAAGCGGGTTTGGCGTATGATGACCCGCACGATGATATTGCGTCGCGACACGTTAGGTTTGGGGAGGTGCAGGATGTGGACCAAGGGGTCGAAATTCGTGATGGACGCTCGAATGGTGATGTCGCATATAATCAAGAGCATCAGACGTACGAAAGCCAGGATCATCAGGTTGCCCCACCACCACCTGAAGTGCATCCTCCCCGTTATGAAGCTATTCCGCCTGTCATTGAGGTGGTCAGCGAGCCTCGTGCGTCAACTTTTCTCTCGTCTATATATTCACAAACAACTAAATGGTCACTTGTTTGAACGTTTATGTTCCATCTAATCCAGACGCACCTCACAGCGAACGCTCTCCAACGGCCGATACACGGTTTCAAAATCAACGTCGCATCCCTCCACCGGTGGTTGATCCTGTCGAAGAAGAACGATTACTCAACGCCGCAGCTGCTAGAGAGGTCAGCCGGGAGATGGATGCTCTCACCTTTAACCCTCCGATCGCACAGCAAGGTGGAAACACTCTCTCCATCAACCAAAGCAGTCCAGAGAGGACGCAGTCAAATATTCCTATGGGTGAACAACGGGCCCCTCCTGCTCCATACAGTGGGGTACCGTCCCTGAACATGGACTCCCCCGTCTTACCATACCCATCGTACAATAAGCCTCCTATGATAGATAACCAACCAGATGAACCATCACCACATCCGTTGGAACCGATTCAGCATCAGTCCCATCCGTCGATTGACTCCCAGTCGGCTACGCCCAGGTATAACAGCGATGAACCTCCCCGTCTTCCTCCTTTAATGACCCAGCTCCCTTCGTCGCCCTACCCGAATCCTCACACTTCGCCGGATGAACAACCCCGCAATCTCGGAGCGTTCCCAGGGCCTGCCCACAAGTCTACCTCGTCTCCCTCAGGCCCTCTAGGCGCCCGTACCATCTCTGCAGCCGCCTTCAAACGTCCCCAGCGTATGGTGAGCAGTGACGTATCATCCACAGTCTCAGACGTGAGCCCGCTATCCATCAAGAAGCGCCTCCCGAGCTCTCCGTACCCACAAGGTCGTGAAGGTTCTCCCATGCGTCCCAGTAGGTCAGGCTCAGGTTCACCTGCACAACCTGCTGCTCCTCCTCCGTCACAACCCCTACCTCCTGTCCCAAATGAGGACGACTATGATTACATCAGTGCGTATGTTGATTCAGGAGTGCCTCAAGGAGGACGAAGGCAAAGTGGGTATGGAGACGGCAGATTTCCTCCAGATCTTGAAAGATCTCCTCGATAAGATGATGAGTTTGATTCTTCTCTTTTCGTACCCCTTTGAACCTGATTTGTATTCAATATTCAATTTCGATGTACGTTTTAGGCTTGCTGCTTACTGTAAACCATGTGCATACTTATGTATATGTACTCTTCGAATTATCCGTGTGTCTTCAGCATTGTTCCGAGGTAGATTTGATCTAGACTTTGTTTCTAAAATTCGCCACTTGATGTTTGGTGTATGCATGTCAGCATGTTTATCCATGGCGTATACGTACCTTAGAAGCCGAGCTCAAGAACGAACCTGGCTCCTCTCTATTCCCGCCCTTGCGAGTTGGTGTTGGGTGTTGCCAATATAGACATTCTAGGTACCCCTAAATCGCAGATTTGTTGTATCCGGGTGCTTTGAAGTATCCACTTGGATGTACATTGGGGGATAACACTTCCGGAGACGCTGTAGGACCAAGGTTATGACGCCTGTATATACACGTATGGTTACAAGCGGAAGCAAACCATGAATGTGATTCTAGGGTCGGTCCGATCTCTGCGAGGCAATTGAACTGAGGTGGCTTAGGGAAAACTCAGGAATTTGTCCAGTTTTGAAGGAAAAAATGCTGTTTTGGTTATGGGATGCTCGGTACATAGACGCCTTACAATGAGTTCGATCGAATAGACTCGAGAGAGCAGTGACTCACGGGCCGACTAAATGAGGACCTACGTAGGTATCCCTTTGTGGTTGCTTGTTTGAATGACGAAAAAATCATCTTTACAAAGTGTGACTTCATGTGCATGGAGTGGTTGGCTCAATTGGTGTTCAACGGCGTTTGGTTTTCAGTCCATATCCTCCCGAAAATTCCGAAGGGCCTTGATACTTGGCGAATGGCACTGGCACTGCAAGGCTCTCCATGTGGCGCTGCAAGTGATTCTACCCCACCATCAACCATCAACCCCACATCGCCTAATATATTTACCGATGAGCCAGCGATGGCCGCCGCCATATGGAGACTGCACCTACGGTTCCTGAGTTCTGCATGTTAAATCCAGAACAAGCCATTGCAGATACATACTTAGGTACTCTGAAGATCGATGTGTTGAAGTGTCATAAAGACATTGCTCGCCCAGGGAAACAGTCGGGCCTCGCGCTGTCTTTCCATATTTGAATTGCCGGCTGCCGCGTACTGCCGCCTGTCGCCAATCAGAATGATGACGCCATATGTGACATGTCCTTGGACGTCTTGGATAAGTCTTGGCTGTTGTCTTCTGCTATCTTGTCAACAATTGACGTTGGAGAGAAAGAGAACAGGAGGTGGAGGTTATGAGCGATATGTTCCCTGTGATGAAAGACCTGACTGACATGCTGTTATCGACGAGGGAATCGCATTCTTATTTCGGGAATATCCTCGTGACGTTATTCACTGAATCTATCCCCATGAAGGAAAACGGGTCAAAGTGGGTCTGTGGGGGCCAGTGCAAGAGAATGCCAAACAGACTGCAGAAAGTTTTGTGATCGTTGATCAATTGAAATAATCTCCTTCACGTGACTCGGAACTTCCTTTTGCGGCTGGATATTTTGCGGACCATGGAGAGCAATGCTGCTCCCGTTCTCCGGATTCATGTACAGTCGAGCCAGAGACGAAACTTTAGATTTCTGGGATTATTTTCCTGTTTCATGTCCATATAGGTTCAAGGGACGAACCGGTGAACTCACTCACAAGCGTTATCTTGGCAACACAGCGAGATATGCGGCAGGGGTATAGCTTCCGAATGTGTCATACATACATTCCGCCATTTTGGCAATCGGATATCCGATCGTTGCCATATTGTGCAAAAAAATTCGGTTCGGGCTTGATTTCGGGCCACTTGATCGTTATGGTACGTGAAATTTGGGTTGCCGAGCCTCTCTTTTTCCTTATATTAGCGACCTGTCTGTAGGTATCAATGAGGTACACACCCGCCATTCATTATCTGTCCTTCCACCCTTCTCTTCACGACACTCGGTCCCGACTCCATACCCAGTTATGGCGCCCGAGAAAGTAGATGGAGGCTTTGAAACTGCAAGCGCCTCAGGGTCTGCACCCTACGTAGAATTTTATGACCCGTCCAAGGAATCCGTATGGACACGTATTGGTCTTTCGTTTGAGAGTTTCAAGCGCGCGCCTGGAACTACAGGGTATGTTGTGTCCTCATTGTCCTCAGGAGCCTTTGTACTGATGAGCCATTCCTAGAGGTATTCAGATTGCTGGAGAGCTCGAGGGAGTAGATAAGGAGAAGTTGAGGGCTGATAATCCGATGCTGCAGCAAAAGATGAAGCCACGGCATTTAACAATGATTGCTGTTGGTTCGTACCGTGTTCAATGAGTTTGCTACGTCTTTATCATCAATCTGTTCAACAGGTGGTAGTATCGGTACTGGTCTCTTCGTCGGTTCCGGTTCAGCTTTGAATGCTGGTGGGCCTGCTGGCGTTATGATTGCATGGATCCTCATGGGTCTCATGTTGATCAGTGTCACACAAGTAAGTTCTTTTTCCTGGACTTCAAGAGTAGTCTTGATGTCAGCCAGGCTCTTGGCGAAATGTGTATCTTGTATCCGGTCTCTGGTGGTTTTTATACTCTCTCCAAACGCTTCCTGGATCCTTCCTTTGCTTTTGCTATGGGTTGGAACTACTATCTGCAATGGGCTGTTGTACTTCCACTTGAAATCACAGTCGCTGGTACGACGGTACAATACTGGACGGATCAAGTACCAATAGCAGCCTGGATCACCGTATTTTGGGTAGTGATAGGTGAGTCATGCTTCTGCCTTGCCTTTTATCTCGTACACTAATACCTTTCAGTTATCGTTAGTGTCCTTGGAACTCTCGGTTATGCTGAAGAAGAGTTCTGGTCATCATGTTTGAAACTTCTTGTCGTCGTCATGTTTATTTTCATCGGAATGTAAGCTTTGCCAAATTTGGCTATTCTCCTATATCCTCAATAAACCCTCTATAGCATCTGCATTTGCGGCGGTGGTCCCAAGGGTGGAGCATACGACCACTACATCGGTGCTAAATTCTGGCATGAACCAGGCGCCTTCGCACACGGGTTCCCCGGAGTGTGCGCTGTTTTTGTCACTGGTAGGTCATTGGTACGTCGTTGGATGAATGTTCAACTAATACTTATCAGCTGCATTCGCCTTCTGTGAGAGAATATCCGGAAGTTCGGTACCCTCGCGCTGATATCTTTGCTTTCTGACAGCTGGCACCGAGTTGATTGGTCTGGCGGCGAGCGAGACCCCAAACCCTCGCGCTACCATGCCTGGCGCTGTCAAAGGAACCTTCTGGCGTATCGTAAGCTTCCGCATTTCTGGTGTCACCTTAACTCGATGATGACCTCGGATGCCCAGACTATCATCTATGTGACATCCCTCTTGATCATTGGTCTGCTAGTTCCATATGATGAGCCCAGACTCCTAGGCGGTAGTGGCGCTGGTATGTGGTATTGTCTTCCTATGGGTAATTGATCTCATCATTCAATAAAGCTGCCTCTCCATTCGTCATCGCTCTTGATCACGCCCGCATCAAAGGCCTCAACCGTACGTGTGAACACGCTACCTTCGCGGCAATAATGTTTGACACATATCGTAGATTTCGTTAACGCCACCATCTGCGTCTCTGTCTTGTCCATTGGCTTGTCTTCCGTGTATGCCGGATCCCGAACTCTGACTGCCCTTGCCGAGACTGGATATGCACCGAAGATCTTTGCATATGGTATGTAGATGTGCTATTGCGGCCCGTCTTTCCGGGAATATTGAACAATCCCTCCAGTTGATAAATCTTCTCGCCCCCTGTGGTCTGTTGTTGTGACTCTGCTTTTCGCTCCACTTGCATATATCAATGTCGCCGCTGCGGGAAATACTGTCTGTTAGTGCGATGTCCCACGATGTCTTAACCTTGTTTTTGGTTAATTCAGTCCTTGTACAGTCACCTGGCTCGTCGCTCTTTCTGGACTTTCAACTATCTTCACATGGATGGCTATCTGCCTTTGCCAGTATGTTTGCCCTGGCGACCAGTGTTGGCACTCGCTCATGTACTCTTCGTAGTATCCGATTCAGAATGGCTTGGGTCCGTCAGGGTCATTCACTCGAAGAACTACCTTTCAGGGCCATTGGTGGTGTTTGGGGATCTTGGTTCGGTATCATCCTCTTGGTTCTCGTCCTGATTGCGCAGTTCTATATTGTGAGTTGGCTATCCTATGATATTACAATGTACGTGTAACTCACAACGTCCTTTTAGGCGATTTGGCCGGTTGGCGGCATGAGTGATGACCCAAAGAAGGTTGCGGAAGCTTTCTTCTGTTCGTGCCATGTCTCTTCTGAAGTTCTTATCGATTTTGACGAGTGCCTTCTGTATACAGCGAGTTACCTTGGATTCCCTATCGTGCTTCTCTTCTGGATCGTAGGTTACATTTGGAAGAGGACATTGCCCAAGGCAATTGACGAAATCGACCTTGATGTACGTCTTTATGTGTCCTGTCTTGTGGAACATTTACTGAAGTGCCTTGGTGCCTCAGACTGGTCGCAAGAGTTGGCTTACTGTCGAGGAGATGCGCGCGGTATGTCACTTTTACTTTGTCTCGTTGCCGCTGTTCAGTTCTGAATTCCCATCTTTTCGTAGTATCGTGAATCCCGCAAAAATGCGCCTCTTTATGTTCGGATATACCGCCACTTGTTCTCAAATTAATGTCATCTCTTCCGCGCTGTGGTGTAACTAACATCTATAATACCCTGTAATGATCTGTGTCCTCTGCTGTTCGTTTTTACGATACCTAACGTATTGTCTTTCATTTGCACGCTTACTAGAAAATAGTTGTTCCTTTTTAGTTGTCTGTCTTTACGCTTCTAATAACGTTTTCAAATGTACATAAAGAAAGCATGGAGCCTTTCTTAGGCGTATTCTTCCATATTTCGTTATCGAGTCATCGATCATAGGATCAAATTCATTTTGGAGTACTTTGACTCTGTTTAGAAGTTGTAGTTCCACTTGACATACTTTTTCACATCCAACCACTTTGTTTGGGTTATGCCGAAGGTCGTAGCTGTCTTGTCTCTGCTGTATGTATAGAGCATCTGACTCGACATGCCTCTTCTTCCGCAAACGTGTACCTCGAGAGATAATAGTACTAGTTGAGTATATGTTTCATGATAACGAAAGTGGCGACAACAGCGGGTACCAACTTTCATACTTATTTGTTTAATATCCTGCTTAGCACGAACACGTTTACTTTTAAGGCCCGGCTGTGATTAAAGAAAGATACCAGTCTCAAGGCGGTGGTACTTAGCAATAGCTTGACTCTCTAATGGACTCAAGATCCTCGAACTAACCCCACCACTTATCAGAGAACCCTACGAAGATACTCGAGCCTCGTTCAGGGACGGCTGAACCATGATCCAATCAACAAGTTTGTGGATCGTGTGAGTGTGCCCTTGACGCTGTTGTACCTGACAATATCAGTCACCCACCCGTGATTGTATGTGTAGGACAGGCTGTGACAACGTTGGTAACTTGGTTTTCGTCGAGGGTTCATCGTAGGCTTTCAACTTCTTGTTCAAGCTCCCTTGTACTAACGTGGCATCGAGGATATAAAAAAAATACAGGTAGATAGAGTGGCGGCTCGAGAAAATCAGAAAATCACCTGACGTCAAAGACAAGATGATTGGAACCCCGAACGAAGTTTCGCGACCACTGGAAGGACCTTTCCGAGCCACAATCTGACACTGCGGTGTGCAACCCACTGTAAGTACTGAAAAACGATTTTTCGTGATCAATGCATCAGGATTCCTAGTTGTGGACGCCGAGATACACGAGTTGAAAAAAAAACACGTCTAAACTATGCCGTAGAAACTCGTCAACTTATCACGTGATTCAGCGCGTCCCATGTGACTATGTTTGCTCATGCTTGTCAATCAACCAAGGTTGGAACGCGTCTCTCTTCTCCCACCTTGCCATCTCCTCTCTCCTCATCTATCCCGCTATCATCATGCCCAGGAAAGCAGCCGCAGCAGCTACTGAGGGGACTACCGAGGCCCCAGAGCCACGCCGTTCCTCACGCATCAAGGACCTTCCCAAACCCGAACCTGTAGTCAAGAAACCAGCGAAACCTAGAGCGAAAAGGGCCGAAAAGGAGAAGCAAGGTGATGGTGAGGCTAAAGATGAAAAGCCCAAGTCGGCGAGAGGAAAGAAACGTAAGGAGGCTGACGAGCCCAATGGCGAGGCTGAAGCTGAGGCTGAAGCTGCGACGGAGGCTGGGACAGAAGAGCCTCCCACCAAGAAGGTTAGTTTCTAAATCTGCTTTGTTGAATGATCTCTGTTAACTGGGCTTTCTAGACTAAACCCGCATCTAAGGCTGCTGCTAAGCCTGCCTCCAAGGCTACCGAGAAACCTTCCTCCAGGGTCTCCGCTAAGCCGTCATCGAAGACGTCTGTTAAACCCGCATCCACGTCTGCTGTTAAACCTTCTTCGAGGGCATCTGCCAAACCCCTTTCTCGCGCTGGCTCTAAGAAACCTATTTCCAAGGTTAGCCGCATTTTTGTCCTCTATCTCATATCATGTCAAGGTCATGTCTCTCCCTATCTCTAGGCCGATGTTTCCACTGCCGAGGGACAAGAGCCTGCAGCAGCAGCTAGTGAGACCATCGTTGAAGAGCCAGAGGATGAAGCCGTGGTCGAAGGCGCTGCCGATGAAGGTGCTGTGGCTGAGGCACCTGTGGTATGTTTTCATATAGTAATAGGAGAAGTTTCTTTCTGATGTGTTTGATATAGGTGGCTTGAAAACAAACCACTTCCTGTTTCGTCCTTCCATAAATTCTGTCATCCATTGTTTCGTAACGAACTCCCTTGCCCAGGGCGGGCGGTCATGCTGTACACCTATCAGAGCCCCACTACCATCTCGATAGCTAGTCCATGAAGACCAAACGACTTTCGACTCTCCGCTATCTCTTCACTTGTCTCAGTGTCATAAAAGAATCCGCCATGTTTTGCTATCTGTTTGAATTCGTACCCCTATTTTATTTCCCTGGCCTTCTCTATCATTTAACCTATTTCTTTCCCCACGATTTCTCTGATGTATGTGTTTGTACTATGTGCGCCGTCCGGAGAGTACGTCAGGCGTACGATGTCTTACCCTTCCAGCATAGTCATCATTTCACCGTGTATTTCTTTCTATTTATTGGCGATTCTTTTCCTCCCTGTTTTCCCCTTGTACCTCGTCTCCCCCAACTTACAACTTCACGTTCTTTTTAAGAAGTTCCGTCGCACTGTTGTAGGTCGTCTCCTTATATATCTTGTATTGTTTCATTGGATTTTGAATGAATAGTGGTCCCTGACGAGATGGCTCATTAGATCAGACCCGCTCAACAAAAACGTCTGGCTTTGAGGTCAGGCGGTTAGTATACATAGAGAATATGAAATTACATCACCTGCACTGAAACCACTAACCTTGAATATTGGGTTGAGGACATGAGATCGTCAATGCTCAGTAGAATATTTTGTTGTTCTTTCCTCTAGCCGGGGACTATGAGTGTGTTTGATCTCTAAATGAGTTCAAACAGAGAGTTCGAGCTAGCTATTCTGAACGAAGGCATTACCGGTGTGAATGATCCTGCACCCTCGTGTAAGTATTGTAAACCATTCAGTATAGACAATGGCATAAACACACGGAATGCTCGATAGCCCTCGAGCGCATTGAGGCTCAAAGCCTCCATTCCAAAGCAAATGTGGCTTCCATTAGGACCTTGATAAGCAAGATCGTCAAGGAGCTGACACGAATGTCCCTCAGTAGACCAATTTCGTCCCAGCTCCCGCTTTTCCTCCGGAATCGATGAGTCTACAACTAGTATTTTCAGAGCAGTAAGAGGGTGCCTCATAGTGATGCTGAATTTCTGTTGCAGTGGGATCGAGGCACGCGTCGAGGCGAGTGAGCAAGCACGTGATGAGGTAAAGCGGAGGGAAAAAAGGGACAACTCAACAGTTCCAAAGGAAAGGATCGAAGGCGGATTCTGGAACACCCCAGTCGTTTTACAACAGACTGAGGTGAGCTGAGTCACGCCCATCTATCCACAGTTGCTAACCGAATTATCAGTACAATTGTTAACAGGTACATAGAACAATATACACAATTGTTAAACAGGTTATAGGCCCCGTGGGGCCACTCAGTAGAGCGACTCACCCGACAGTAAAACAAAGTTTCACTCCAAAAGTTTCTCACATAAACTCCTGTTTTAAAAAGATTGCATGTGATGAAAATGTTCATCCAAAGGAAGGTTGACAATTGTGACAAGTGGTCATATATTCATGGATGAGATGGCTGAGTAGTCCCAAGAAATTTACATCTTGCTCTTGTCAGTTTTTCCTGGAGGTGTCAGGAATGAATGAATGAATCTATACACAGTAGTCTGTTGCTGTCCATCCATGGTTGTTTGAGCTTGTGAGGTGTCAAGGCACAAGCAAATTGGTTGCTGATCTGGTGTGAACTCAACATGTGTTTGGAAATGGAAGGGCAAGCCCAAGCATGTGCCTGCCTTTCAATATATATCCACTGCTGGCAGTCAATAATTTTTCCTTGGGAAATAGGGAGGAAGAAATGTGTCATGCCATTTCTAAAGTACACATTTCTGCAGGAAAAAGGCTTAAGACAATGGAAATTGCCTTTTTGAAAGGTTGAAAGTGGACAAAGAAGTGGTATGACCAATTTTTTTTTTGGCTTTTTTGTTATTGAAAACAGCTTCTGGCACCAGCAGTAATCCTAGTACAGTTCTCTCCTTAGTAAATGCATTTTGGCAATGGTGAGGACACCAGTGAGCACATTCTAAACCCTTACAAAACTCTTGGCTCATATGGAACAACAACATGGGCTTCAAGTTCTCATGGAAATGCATTAGACTATTAGATAGCTACTTAGCAAGAAGGTAAGTTCATGTTCATTCCTTTGTGACTCACCAACTTGAGTATTCTATCCTGCTGCTGTGTAGACCAATCTGCAGGAGAGTCCTTTGATGATGTTCCACATGCTAAACAGCAGCTAGGTGTACCTGACAGTATTATAGAGTATTGCATTCTAATATTAACAGCTTTATATGACTGTTCAGTGTCATATTATTCACATTTCATTGTGTCATTGGAACTGGGTTAGCATTTGCATCCTGTCATGATGGCCAATACTGTCTGACAGCAGCCCTTGTAAGACTGTTGTTATAAAGGATCTATGCAACTCCTAGTGTGATTCTTTGCAACCCCAGCAGCATTGGTGTTGTGTTGTTAATTTAGTTTGTGAAGGGTATGAGAGACCAAGAAATTTTGATTGGAATAGAATGTGAGAGGGGAGTAGGACCAGTGTGAATGTGTTTGTTACAAGGATGTATAGTGTCATCTGGTACATTTGTCTTCACCAATTGTCACTAATGCTCTTTTTCTAGCCAAGTCCTTTACTGGACATGCCTCTAGCAATGCTTTTTGTCACTATGGTCTACATGTTCAAGAATATAATCTAATTTGCTGTGGTATCAAACAGTGATATTCTCAAGAGCCACATGAGCTTCCTTCTCAGTATTTGCTGACCATCATTGCTGATCATTCTTTCACAGCACATTATTCCTCTGTGACCTGTATTGTCCAACAGCCAAAAATGTAAAGCTACCACCCCTCCCTTGTCTGACATCATCAACAGACACTTAGTATTTTCATCACTCTCTCCATTCTTTAAAACCTGCTTGCCAGCAAGTTCACCCAACTACTATATTTTCTGCATAAACTTGAGATGCTTTCAGTATCATTCTATTCCTCTACAATTATAAGGGCAAAGCTTGACATCTGCAGAAGTCCTTCCACAGAGCCAGCAAGCAAGAGTCAAGCAAGTGCAGAGGTGGGCAAGAGTTGGGCAAGGGGCAAGCAAGGCAAGCAGAGAGTCAGACATTGCTGGAAAGCTTACAGTCAATTCAATGGATAGACCTGGTGAACACTGCTATTGTTTGGTCTGAGGATATTCTATCCTGCAGACTGCCTTATATACTACATCACTAGTAACAATGACTAAAATTATACCTACTCATTGGGCTGTGGTATGTAATGGAGAATGACTAACAATAATCAATACTGAGTAATGTCTGAGCATGTGATTCATCAAAGGTGACTAAAGGGGACAGAAGGGTGCAGGGCATGACAGGCAGTATGTCAGATGAGCTATAATGGTAGATCATCCTCAGACTAAGCCTGGAATAGAGTCAAACAGTCCTAAAGAGAACTGTCCCCTTACAACAATCATTAATACTTCTGTCACAATTGGCCTACTCCTTCTATACACTCCTGCATACCTTAGGGTAGACAGCATCCATATTGATGCAAAATCTAAGTTTTACTGATGATTCAAAGTTTATATACTTGGATCAATGAGTTGAACTTAGTTTTGGCAAGTATTCAAGGCTTTTCTATACAATGCTCATGTAGATAGTATGTGATAATATATTTTATTAGTATTCAATTCAATGGAAAGAGATGGCCACAGGCTAATGAATAGGGCTTCAAAAAGTATATTGTACTAATATAACCCAAAGCTAATAAGTGCTCCTAGGCCTAAGCAATCTGCCCCCTGGGAATGACCAAGCCATGGCAAGTATTTTGCTTGCTCAACCACTCAGAATCCCCTCTCCTTATATCACTTCCCCTGCATCCATGGACCTTGCTATTTCCTTGCATGATGTTTGTCATCCAAATGAGTGTTGGCTGAAGTGTTGGGGCTTGGCATATCTGGAAATCTGCTCATTCTGGTCCATGACATATCCTTTTCCCAGTCCCTTTCTCTATCCTTTCCATCTCTTTCCTCTATCTTTCTTACTGTCTCAGCCTGACACTTTTTAGAGACCTTAGTCCTTTGTGGTTGTCCAGAACATTGGGGGGTAACAACAGTGCATTCAGGGGATGGAGGCATCTGTGAGGGGACAAATGCTATTGTGGACTTATCCAGCAGAAGCAGGCAGACACAGGCAACAAGCAAGAGTCAAAGGAGCATGGAAGTGGCTTGGAGTTGGGCAAGGGGTGAGCACAGTGAGCTAAGCACAAGAAATGATGCTGGGGTTCTCACAGTCAGCTCAATGGATAGACTAGGTGAACACCACTATTGTTCAGTCAGAGGATATTCTATCCTGCTGACCAGCTTATATACTACATCCATAGCTATGCTATGACTAATGCTATATGTGGTAAGTAGCCCAAGGATGCTAAGCAGTAATGAGTAACAATAAGATGAAAGGGGAAATAGGGTCCAATGACTACAAAAGACTGACTACTACTATCTGGAAGGTGTAGGGGCATGGCAGCTGGTTGGCTGGTAATGCTAGAGATGATGCAAGGCCTATGACTAAGGCTGGATAGAGTCAGAGTTACACATAATGGGGTTTACAGCATCAAGGAAATGACCATCAGTGGCTGCAAAGATCTTGGCCTGATCAGACTGATCTAGCTAAGCACTGCCACTGATGAAATCATCCTTCTTGCCTGTCCTCAGAATTCTGACACATTTTCTTGGTTAGTTCTGCCATATGCTGGCCTGTAGAATCTTTAGCAATTTTGCAAGTGCCTTTCTGTCTACAGTTTTTGACAGTTTTGCCTATAGGTTTTGGCTTTACTTCTTAGGGCTTTTCCTTACATTCTGCCAGTCCCTTTATTGGGACTGGCATATCAATATCTTTACAATGTCACATGATCAGCATGACAGCATCCAAATTAGGTCATAGAAAAGGAAAGATAGTCATAGACCCCATTTTCCCTCTCTTTGTAGAAATTGGAATTGGTAATTTCATGCATTTAATACACCTAAACTGATCTGCAGCATTGCTCCAAAAAAGTTTATGAGAACAGGAAGTCTAAGTCAAAATAAGGACTGATGCATCAAAACATGCTCATTAACTCATGCAAATGTTTAGATGCTGTGCCCGTTGATTTGATGTGCTAGTATGTCATTGCTTGTGTCATATTGATTACTAATTGAAAGATTTGATGAGATTTTCAATGTGCTCATGTCAATTTATGGACACATATCAGAAGAGTCTCAATTGCAGACAAACAGCTTGGCCTGCTTGGAAGTACCAGGGTCACAGAATCCTTCCTGAAAGTATTTGAATGAATTAGAGGCTGCTAGTGTACAGTAGAGTACAACTGCAGGTATGATTTGCTTATGACTCACTCAATTGTATATCTTTCTCTCAAACCCAACATATGTCTAGTCCTAGGGTATATACTAATATTTTGACTGAGCCTGATTTGCTCTGAACTGCCTTGATGTTATGCTATACTCAATTTTCTGGCTGATGACCCATTTTATGGGACATCTGTCATGGAAACAGTAACACTGTCATGGTCCTTTGTTGCCTAGCTGCCAGGCAGTGATAACCACAAAGACAGTCAGTTAGGGTGGCATTGCCAAGAGGACTTTATATGTGCAATAGGGGGTAAGTCATAATTGTTCACAGTTTTCTATGCCTAGCAGCTAAGTGGCAAGTGTTGTTACAGTGTCACTAAAAGATGGCTGACACAAAATCCTAGTGTATGTGGCTAGCAGTAAGCTGTTAATGTAGGTGGGCTGACAGAAACAAGGTGGAAGGGGAGACTGTTTGGGTAAACCCAGAGCATTTCAAAAGGAGCTTATGAAAAGGGTAAAAATGTTAGCAAACAAAATGCTAGCCTTAGGTGCTAACAGCAAATCAAGGGAAGTGAATGACTGACTAGGAAGTTCCTGTAGGTGGTACAGACACTGGTGGTTTCTTTGCTAGGTCAAACAAGAATTTATAACAATAAGCTTAGCAGTAAAGTGGTGCAGATATAACAAATAGAATTTGTTAATAATGTGTGCTTGGTATATGATATTTGCCCCATTGGCTGGGATAGTATCTACCCTAGTAGTATAGCTGATAAGGCAATAAATGTTTAGTAAATGTCCATTTGTAAACAAGTCAAGTAAGAAAAATTTTTAAGTAAACTTTTGTAACAACTGTATTTAGTGGCTAGCAATGGCCATTGGGCCCCAAGGTAGATTCCTCATGCTGTTTTGCTGGGTCACTTGATGTATCATCCTCATGACCTGGAAAAGGCTGGTTGTTAGGGGACTGTTTATTGCCCTTATTCTGGGCCTGTTACTCATACTTGTCCTCCCATCTTCTGCTAACAAGTACTCTCAACCAAGGGCTATCCAGTTGTTACACTTGCATGTTGTTATGTGCCCTGAGGCCAAAAATCATGGCCATTTGCAATGGATTTCTATTTTTGGACTGGGTTCTGGATTTAGTTGTTGTTGAGTGTTTATTCCAGAAGCTCTAGAATAAATTTTCTGAACACTGGCATTGGGAATCCTTAAACTTGTTCTCTTTGGATCTCCTTCTGCCAAGTGAGTAGCTAAAACTCTTGAACTTCTTGTAAATGCTGAATAGACTTTGGATCTCCCTCCGCCAGTTGTGTGATTGAGTCACAGCCTCCAGAGGTCACCCTTACAGCAAAACAAGTCTCTAGCTTCAGTCTGGGAGCCCCCTTTTCAATTACTTTGAGAACTCAAAGAAACTGAAAGGTCTCTCACTGACTGGTGTCTTGCTACCCACTGATGTAAGGGTGACCTCCAGGAGCAGTGGCTCAATCATGCAACTAGCAGAGGGGAATCCAAAGTATATTAGAACTGTAGTTGATGATACAAATGGTAAACTAATCACCTAGAAGAGGGGAATCCAAAGAGAACAAGTCTAAGGATCCCCACTGCTTGGTGCAGCACATCAATGGGTGGCAGAGGCATGGGAACAACTGTGTAGGTGACTGGAGTTAGCTGGAGTGCTTGACAAAGAATCATGGGAAGTTCTGGGGGTCTCTGAAGATCTCTGGGGGCCTGTATAATACCTGGGAGATGTTGAACAAGCCCTAGAGAAGTGGAACTGGTCAAGGAGAGTCAGTGTTGGTCAGGGGAAGAGGTCAGAAAAGGTAGTCTCCTGACATCACCCCCCCTCTAGCATGTGGCATCTCAATGCACAGGGTAGAAGAAATTCCAGATTGCCTGGTCTGCCAGCAAGAGGGGATAGATTCCTTGAATGGCATGGGGCACATCTGGGTGTCATTGGTGGAACTCCCTGACCAGTCTGGGCATGTGCACATTCTCCCAGGGTTTCCAGGAGATGTCTTCAATTCCATAGCCCTTTCACCTCAGCTTGTATTGTAGTTGCTGCCAGAATAAACAGCTATCCAGGATCTCCTCCACCTCATACTCATTGCTGCCATTGACCACCACCAGAGGTGGCAGGGGTGCTGGGCATCACCCCAGGATAGGGTCCACTGGGGCCAGAGTCAGTTTGACCATGTTGAAGACCAGATGATGCTGGCACATTCTCATGGGGAGCAGAGTTGATAGGCTAGGGGCTCTACCTGCCATTCTATTGTGAAGGGTCCTAATTGCTGGTGAGAGAGCTTTTTTGATGGTCAGGTGGTTGTAATATTGGAGGCATCCAGGTAAACTTGATCACTGGGCTTGTACTTGGGTGCCAGAGTCCTTCCATGGTTGTAATATTGTGCCATGTTGTCCTTGGCCTTTGCCAGTGCTGCCCAGGCTTCCTCCTGTGCAATCTTCATCTGGTCCACAAACTCATTCATGGCTTCATTCTCCCAAGGTCAGGCCCAGGGTTTGAAGCCCATGTGCAGGTGATGTCCAGTGTCCAGGAAGAAGGGCAAAACTTGGGTGGCTACATGAATGTGGTTGTTGTACTCAAACTCAGCATTGAGGAGGAGTTTGTCCCAGTTGTCCTGGTGCTTGTTGCAAAAGAGGCAGAGGTATTGTTTGAGCTCCTGGTTCACATGTTTGGTCTGGCCATCAGACTGTGGGTAGTAGGTGGTGGAGGTGTGGAGCTTCACATTGAGTAGTTGATAGAGCTCCCAGGTGAAGTCTGCCATGAATTGTGGACCCCAGTTGGATATGTAGGCATCAGAGAGGCCATGCAGCTTCCAGACATTCTTCCAGTACAGATTAGCAGTGCCTATGGCAGAGAAGGTGGTGTGGGTAGGGATGAAATGTGCTTGTTTGCTGCAGAGGTCCACCACTACCATGATGGCATCATAACTGTGGGTGTCAGGGAGCTCTACAATGAAGTCTATTGAGGTGACACTCCATTGCTCTGCAGGGATAGGCAGGGGATGGAGCTGTCTGGAGGGGAGGTGATGTTGGGGCTGGAGACAGAGATTGCATGTACTAGTGTAGGACCCAATATATCAGGACATCTGGGGCCACCAATAGTTCCAGGACACTAGCTCCAACATTTTCCACTGGCCAGAGTGTCCTGCAATCTGGGAGTTGTGGTGTTGCTCTACAATCCTCCAGCAGAGCTCTGGGGTGTTGGGCATGTAGATACAATCTTGGAAGGTCAGAAGTCCATTGTGGAAGGCCCATTTGTTGGCATGGATGGACTTGACACTGGTGGTATGTCTAGACTTAAGTGCCCTGGCTGCCTGAGTGACAAGTTCCTCCTAAAAACTGTCCTGGTTTCCCCACCTGATGTCCCAAAACAACTTGGGTCAGAGGAGCATGATGTTGCTATTGTCATCTCCCCCAGTGCCATGGTCTGCTCTCTGGGACAGGGTGTCTGGCTTCCCCATGCTCCAGCCTGGCTTGTGGTGCAGCAAGAAGTCAAAGTTGGCTAGGTAGAGGGACCACTGGGCCTGCTAGCAGTTGAGCTTCTTGGCCATCCAGAAATACTCAAGGTTCTTGTGATCTGTCCACACTTCAAACTTATGCTGCATGCCCTCCAGGAAATGCTGCCACCCCTCAAAAGACTGGATGATAGCCAGCATCTCCTTGTTGTGGATTTTATAGTTGCACTCCACCATGTTCAGACTCTTGGAGTAGAAGGCCACTGGATGCCATTTTCTATTCTCCTGGGATTGTTGCAACAGAACAGCTCTGGTGGTGAAGTCAGAGCTATTGGCTTCCACCCAGAAAGGGGAGTCATCATCTGAGAAAAGGAGGACAGGTCCAGAGGTGATGGCATGCTTGAGATCATCAAAAGCCATCTGCTCCAGGATCCCCCAACTCCAGGCAGCATCCTTTGCAGTAAGGTTGAACAATGGTCAGGCATGATGGGAGAAATCCTGGATGAACCTCTGGTAGAAGTTAGTGAAACCTAGGAAGGCCTGCACTTCCTTCTTGTTCTTGGGCTCCAGCCACTTCACAACACCTGCCACCTTCACAGGATCCATCTCCATGGCTCTGTGTGAGATGATCAACCCAAGGTACTCAATCTGGGTTTGCTCAAACTCACACTTCTCAGTTTGAGATAGAGTTGATGAAAGCAGATATGTTCCAAGATGATGTGCATAACCCAGCAGTGCTCCACCCACATTTGAGTGTAGATGAGGATGTTATCAAGGTATACACACACTGTGCCTTCAGCTATCAGGTCCTGGAAGATGTTGTTCATCATTGTCTGGAAGGTGGAGAGGCTGTTGGTGAGTCCAAAGAACATGATGAGATTCCCAGTTGGTCTGGAAGGCAGCCTTCCATTTGTCTCCCCTCCTGGATGTGTATATTGTTGTAACCCCACCAAATGTCCGATTTGGTGAAGTACTGTGCACCCTGGAGATTGTTGATGAGCTTGGAGATGAGGGGGAGGGGGTAGCAGTTCTTCATGGTCATGGCATTAAGAACCTGGTAGTCCTGGACCAGTTGGAGGGAGCCATCCTTCTTCTTGATGAAGAAGACTGGAGAGGCCATTGGGGATTTGGAGGGGTGGATGTGACCAGAGGCCAGATTCTCCTGTAGGAAGGCATTGAGCTTGTCCTGCTCCTTTGGCATCAGTGGATAGACCTTACAGCTTGCAGGCTTGGAGTCCAGTATTAATTCAATGGCATGGTCCCACTGCTTGCACTCCAGGAGTGAGTCAAAGGAGGCCTTGAAAAACACATCCTCAAATGTGTGGAGATAAGGAGATATGATGTTCCAGAGCTCCCAGGGTGCAGAGTTCACAGCAAATGCCTGGGCCAGCCACTGAGAGGTCATCTGGCTGGCCCAGATCTCTGCAATAGAGGGTGGGAAACATAGAGCAGTGGTGTATATCCAGTCTCTGATTTCCACTGCTTTATCCAGGGACTCCTGGTTGTGCAAGCCACCAAACTCCCCTGTTGGATCCTCCTCTGGGGCCCTGACACTGTTCCAGTTATCCTTGTAGAGGGCCTCTCTATGAGGGAATGCCAGGAGCAGGGGGTCTGGAAGGTCTAGATCTGCAAAGGGGAGATGGCCAGCCCAGCAAGCCTGAATGGCTGTGTGTTCTCAAACCTCAGCCCAGCACTGTTCCTTGACCTCAGTGGTGCAGGTGGTGCACCTCCAGGGGCATCAGCTCATGGTTACCTCACCCTGGGCCCAATCTACTTTGGGGCTGTGCTCCCAAAGCCAGGTGAAACCAAGGATTCTGTCTTGCTTGCCTAGGCTGGTGACAGTGAAGACTGCCTGCTTGGCATAGTTCTGGTAGTGGAGGATGAGATTGACCATGGAGCTGATGGCACCAGCCTCATTGGGCATTCTATCAATATTGAACACCAGGATGGGCTTGGACAATGGCTGTGTGGTCAGGTGGTGGTGCTTAACAAACTCTGAGTCCAGGAACAGCCCTGTGGCACCACTATCCAGGAGGGCAGTGACTCTGCAGGCCTGCTGAGTGTCTGTGGTGCTGAGGGGGATGCAGCTATCACATACCACTGGGGCAATTGGCATTCCCAGGTGGAGCAGCATGGACAGGGCCTAACAGGCATCAGGGAACTCAGCATGGAGTCTGGAGTTGGTGTTTGTATGTCTGGAGGGGGGTACTGAGGTTCCTTTGTCTTAGGGTCATTGATATCAAGAGAAGTGACCTATTTTCTATTGACAGACAAGCAAACTGTAAGGGCAACCTCTGGGGGCTGTGGCTCAGTCACACAGCTGGCAGAAGGAGAATCCAAAGTATATTAGAAAGTATCTAAATAGAACAACAGTAGCTACTCACCTGGCAGAAGGAGAATCCAAAGAGAACAAGTCTAAGGAATCACTCTGCCAGGTGACCGGAAAATTGTGCTTGACTTTGTTTGGTGTTGTTGTGAGGAGGTATTAGGTAAGCGTCCAAGCGTCAAGATCAAGAAGGAAGGCACAAAAGGTGGGTCCCCTGACATCACCCCCTCCCTAGGGTGTGGCATCT
>JAGGAV010000006.1:0-137532 GCA_017657295.1 Termitomyces sp. DKA64 | reverse complement strand
TTCTTTTTTGGCGCAGGAGCTGCTTAATATCAACCCGAGGTCATCACAGGCGTGGATTGCTGTTGGAAATCTATTTTCGCTACAAAAGGAGCGGTCACAAGCCCTGACATGCTTTAGGCGTGCTGCAGAGATGGAGCCGACATGCGCTTACGCGTACACCCTCAGTGGGCACGAGTCCATAGATGAAAACTTGGAAAAGGCTATCAACTTCTTCCAGTCCGCTTTACGTGCCGATTCCCGCCACTATAATGCCTGGTGAGGAGAAAGTTTATCTGTGATTGATAGAGTGACTGACAACAAGTCATGTAGGTACGGACTGGGCACGTGCTATCTGCGGATGAGCAAGCTACGGCTGGCCGAGTATCACTATCGAAAAGCAGTGGAAATTCACCCCAGGAATGCGGTGTTGCTGGGTTGCGTGGGGATGGTGAGTGAAATCACAACAAGTCAGGGGCATCACTTGACATTGAAGCGCTGGCTACACAGACTGTTGAGAGACGGGGTGACCGCAATGCGGCACTTTGTTTGTTTAACGATGCCGTAAAACTAGCGCCTGATAACGCACTGGTTCGGTATAGAAGGGCCAAGATCTTTGTCTCGATGCGGAAATACGAGGTACGGGTTCTAGACCGGAAGGATTTTGTTTGTGAGCTTATGTTTATTTTGGATGCAGCTGGCAGTGCGTGACTTGGAGCACCTGCGGGGCACGACGCCTGAAGAGTCGAACGTGGTGTTCCAGCTGGCGAAGGTGTACCGGCTGCTGGGGAACGAGGCCAAGTCGGCGCACACGCTGGCGCTTGCGCGGGACATATCGCCGAAGAGCCTGAGCAAGATGAAGAAGCTTCTGGACACGGTGAAGGACGAGATGGGAGATGACGAGATGGACGAGGGATAGATAATTTATTCTTGTAATAGGGCGGACTTGGTTTGGAATTGCGTGACGTGACGTGATTGAGTCAATATAAGATGGACAGGCGAGAGTTTGAATCTCAACCGCAACGATGACTGCCTGAGTTTCCTTGCTTGCTCGTCGTCCTGCCCGTCGTCCGCGCCGCCTGCTCACTGCCACGTCCAGCCCCCGTGAGAATGGTCCCCCGTTCCCTCAAGAACGGCTCTCTACTCTTTGCCCCCGAACTCGTCTACCGTATACACCGCGCCTGACCAACATGTCCCACAGGCTATTCAACATGGCCCGTTCCAAGCTCCACGTCCAGCCTGGGCCCCGCGACAGCCTCAGTCTCCATCGCTGGGTCCTGCTCAAAAACTCAATCATCTCTTCCTCGACCCCTCACACAACCCCAAACGACCCTGACGAGCCAGACGAACTCGATGCCGACGCATTCATGTTCCCTGACGCAGGCAAGCTCGTCGCCGGCCCCATTACTGACGGCAGCAGCACCTCTGAAGCACAGTGGCTAGACTCGCTCCTCGAAACACTGGGGGGCGACGACGACGACGACGACTTTGCCGCCGTGTCCCACATCTCCATTCACGTCGAGGACGAAGACGAGAATGACAATGACAATGACGACCAGCTGAGTCTCGCGGGCTCGCCCGTCTCGTCCTCCGACGACCTCCTCATCGCACAGTCTGAGTGCTTCCCCGTGCCATATCCCTATCCTGTGCCATATCCACCTTTCCACCCCCCACTCATCTACCCTTATGAGATAGAACATGATTCTTCCTTTGACTCCTTTTCTTCTACACTCTCCCCCTCCCCGTACGACGAGCCCCTGCCCTATTACGATGCCGAAAACTCGTCTGTGCCTGACGCTATAGAAGACACGTCGGACGACGAATCGACCGACGCGCCGACCACGCCGTCTCTGGGCCGCTCAAGCAATGAGTTTGCGCTCCTCGATGCAGCTCCCCCGCGGAGCAGGCTGCGGCACGCTCATCCCCATGTCCATGTCGAGCCGGATAATCCCTATTACTATCCGTTTGAACTTGACCCTCTTCCTTTCCCCCATGAACACCAGCCTTATCATAATAACTACCAAGAGTGCTAGTCGCTATGCTACTTCCGTTTCTGTCTCCCTCTCTCTCCTCTGCATCTGCTTGCATCCCCATGTCTTTTTTTGTTTGTTTGTTTGTTCAACATCTTATGAATCATCATTTCCCCTCATCCCAAGTCATCCATTCAATCTCTTTTTTTCTCTCGTATATGGGGTCTATCGTGTATCTTGTGACATAATCTGCTTTTTCCTTTTCCATAGACAGAATGAATTCTCGCGTGCTCTTTTGTGTCTGTGGTTACTCCGCTAGATCGCTTCCGCCTACTTAATCCTAGACTGTCGGAGAATTGTCTAAACCCACTTCCGGCAAACTGTCTATTTGTGAATCATTACCGCCGAAAACTTGCACTGCCATGTTATTAAAGGCGGTAGGCCACTGAGGGGACGGAGGGAGCGAGTGACATTCCAATGCCGGAGCTAGACACAGACAAAGAGCTCAGTTACATGCTGCCGCCGGATTTAAGCCTATACCTAGCGCTAGAAGGAACGGGGCCTTTAGTCGGAGCTTGCGTCTGGGGATACTGTGGGTCACAAGGGACATGCACATCAGATGCTTCTTGGGTCGAGTCAACACCCCCACACACCTGTCAATATAGTCCATAAGGCGATTTGCGACCAGCAGAAGGTACGGAATGCGCCGCGGGGACCAGTTGGCTTTGATGATGTTCTCGTAAAGTTCCATGTCGCAATGGGGCATGAAACAGAGTGTTGGCCGATCGAGTGCATAAAGTGCGTTCTGTACGTGGGAGTCAAGTCAGTGGGGTTAGGAGCCGAGGGGGTTGGAAAAGGAAGATGGGGGTTTTTTTTTTTTTTGACACTTGCTTTATTTTCGGAGAGGACGTTCATGTGGAGGGCCTCAAAAAGCGCACTGTCGTCTGCCGTAAAGACGGGATCGTACAAAGATACATTCTCCGAGTCCTGCGTGAAGATTTCGTCACCTGGGATGCCGGGCCCCTTGGGCCTCACTTACGATATTGAGATGCTGAGATAATACAAGGAGAAACGCGAGCTGTGCGCGTGCGTTTGGGGACGCGGCGGGGCTGCCGAGGCCGAGGCAGATAATCCCCTCAGGGGCGGCATGGCCCATGAACGACTCAGTGATGATTTCTATGGAAGACTAGAGTTACAGGGCTGCTTATGGGGCGAGAATGGGGGCACAGACGGACGTTGGGACTGGACTAGCCAATCGTCCTGGAGCTCATCACGAAGACGACGTATGATGTCGCTTAAAGGCTCCTTGGACTCGGACTTGGACTTGCGCTTTCTGCGGTGGACAGGGACAAAGTCTGTGTAGAACGACGAGGTCATGAGCGCTCCGAGTCGGGCGTACGCGGGAATTGAGACTCCGACATGAACTTAGAGGGATTTGTGCGCCCACAGATCGTCTCCGAGGTAGCACGCCACTTCCACTCCCACGCCTTTGTTCACCCGCCGCATCTCCTCCGTCCCGAGCTTCAGCACCCCAACTCCCACCGCGTGCTCCTTCCCCTCCGCATAGATCCCCACCGCCGCCCCCGCGCCCAGCGCCTCCCCCGCCGCAGGCAGCCAGCCCCCCTTGGACGTCAGCCCCGGGCACATCATCGGCGCCCCGCCCAGCAGGTATCGTATCGCACCGCGGTCGATACCCACTTTCGGGAGTATGTAAGGATCTAAACAGGGGCGGTGTGATCAGCGATGCGAGCGATTCGCGGTCGATTTGTACAATAATCACATTTGTGCAGCACCCGTAGTGTTGGGTACAAAGGTCCGTCAAAGTGCTGGATGATCAGTGGCTCCCCGTGGAGACTGTATATCGATACGTGTTCTCTGCTGTTTTGGTCCCCGGGCGACAATTAGATGAGTCTGTCCGAGGGCGCTCAGACACGCACCACTTGACGTGGACAAGTCCCTCCTTCTTCGGCCAAAGTGCCTCGAGTGTTTCAGGCTCTATCTTCCATTGTGATAGAATAGCCCCACGAATCGCCCTCTGCACCGATGTTTTGACGGGCGTCTGCCCCGCAATGTCGGTCGAAGGGCTGAACCTGGCAGTAGCCGTTCAAGCATCAGATCAGAGAACTGAAAAACGGAGCAAGGACAGGGCTCTACTTCTTGAACATGAAAGTCAGAGAAAAGCTATTATGCTGAGTTTCTAAAAATGCACCCAGGGTCACTAATTCCCACGTGACTCTGAAAACCAATCCTTCGTTAACGTTTGATTCTACATTATTCATTGTGGCTAGTGTTACATATGATAGGAGCTCGAGGGTAAATAACGATGGAGAAAAGGGGTGGACCGCCTGGATGGGTTTTTACGTACAGATAGCTGTTATCGTTATCGTGAGCATATGCAAACCGATTCAAAGACGAAATAGATGAATGGATCAAAGTCGATAAACACAGAAATCATATGTCCTCGTCCTTATCTTCAATTTGATCGGGCTTCAGCATGCCCGGAATCCGCATCGCGGCTTCATGCTCCTCCTGCGCCTTCCTTTGCGTTTCTAGTTCCTTTTCTTCCAAGTAGAGCTCGGCATTGTCGCCGGCAGAGAACTCTTTGAGCTGTATCAAGAAATCCCTCAGTGCCAACTTGAATCGGTTGATATCATTGTGGTTGTCTCCCAAAGCATTCACAAAGTTCACCACGTGCGTGCTGATAAGAGGTATGTACGTAAGTGGCCGAGACATAGTTTCATTGTCCAAGTCACTCACGGTTGGACATGCGGGAATGCATTCTTTAATAGATTGGCCGTATACTCTCGCAGATAGGCGGCGTTTGACGTCGTCTGCGTCGGTTCGAACAAGGGCGTCCTTATCGCGTTCGTTTCAACGAGCTGGAACATGCGAGCCAGAAGCACGCTTTGAAGCTTAAACCCGCTCTTGTGATCCGTGTCTGTAAGAACGAAGAATGTATCTTGCACAATGCTAAGGAAATATTGCTGGAAAAAGGCGTTGCTGACGTCCTCCGTCGCGCTTGAGAAATTATTGACCACTTCCAGACACACTATGACGCAATAATGAGTACATCTAGAATGGCGGCTGGAGCGATGCCACCCACAATTCAACCCGATATCGGCAATGTCACGCATCGTGTGCTTGATAGCCCAAATGATGCTATCCATGAACAGCTTGAACTGGTTCGGCGGAATTGTAAGTAACGCTATGAAAAGCGTTAGCACCTTTTTGAATAACAGCATTAAGGTAGAAGCAAGTATGTACCAGGGAAGCAGTGCAGATTGATGGCCCGAAGAAGTTTGAAGAAGCCACCACGATGCTCAGGGTATTCCGCGAAGTCTTGGTTAATCATATTTAACGTGCACTCAAAGACAGCATCAAGAATAGCAGCAACTTGAGGGGTTAGAAGAGACTAGCGAGAAGCAATATCAGAACATGTCATCGAGTACTGGTGTAGAATCGCTCACTCCGAGACGGGAAATGATAGTGGCAACTACATTCAAGACCTCCGCATCTCTTGCTGCTGGCACGTTACGATTGTAGTCACCGAGAATGGCATCAAGAAGAGGAGGCATGAAATTCGCATTGACGGACTCAAGGTCTTCCGCCTTCTTGATGTACGTTTCCATGAGCTTCAGAATTTCCTTTTTCACTGTACGCAACTGGCGGATCTTCGGAGTCTTGGTAGCAATGAGACCTGACATGCAGGTGTAAAGTCGGAAGACATGAGCAGAAAGTTTGGAAATCCTCACCCTCTTTTGAGATGGTCTCACTGATTATTCCACTGACGGCTTTATACAAGCCCAACATGTCCAGGAAGATCCGACCTATCTGTGGCAGGTAGAAGCTGCCTATGGAAGTACAAGCGGACACATTAGTCTTCAGGACGTTCGACAAAATCTTGATGTTGTCTGCGCTAGCAAGCACGTCCATACTCTGCGCTGCCTGAGCCATCAAAGAGTCCCACTATGGAAAACTATGAGGCGTGTCCAAACAAAACAGTGCACAAAACGAGCCATACAGCATTATTCGGCAAATCCATAAGTTTTGTGATAAGCTTTTCTTGCTGAGGTTTGTTAGGCTGAGCCGAAATCATGTAGCCAACCGCCTCATAGAATGTATGGACCTTGATAGAAACACAAGGAAAATAAGAAACAACGTTCATGATACATGTCAACGTTTACCTGTTGAGGGGAGAGGTCCACAGTAATTCTATGAAGCATACGTAGTATTTCATCGATGAATGGCTCCTGCTCTTGAGATTGTTGCATGACAAAATGTCTCCGGCACTTCTGCGCAATTTTAATGAAAGTATCGCATGCCATGTCTTGCACGCCTATCCAAAAAATATGGTCAGGTAGTGCTCATAAGAAATAGGAAAACGACTGACCTTCGTGTGTCTCGTGCATGAACTCGAACAATTTGTTAACAACGGTCTTGAGGAATTTCCAATGCGCTTTGAGGAACCGAGGGTATTGTCCAACAATATACATGATATCAGAAGCAACAACTGCTTTGTTGTCTTTCCCGCGTTTTATTTCGCACAAACCAAGAAGATCCTTAATTACGGTAACCAGGAAGCGTTTTTCTGTTTCTTCATCTGAAAAAAAATCATATAAGTGAAACACTACAATGGAGATAGACACTTACTCATGGCGCCAGAAATTGATCCAATAGCCCAACAGAGAGTATTGAGGTTATTCCACGACCATTCTGAGCCATCCACTTGTTTCGCTAGCTTCTCCGTGAGTATTGTCTCCGTGTCCGTGACGTCAAGGTGAGTTAAATAGACAAGGAGTTCGCGCATCTGCTTGTAGAGAACGATCGTGTCGCTCTCCTTCATGAATTCGCGAACAATTTCTCCTTCATCATTTTCAACAATGAGAACCTATTCGAGTTCAAATTAAAACTTTTGCTTCACTCGAATGAAAAAGTCAATCATACCTCTTCAGGCTTCACCATACGTTCGATCACGACTAGCCGCAGATTAGAAAGCACATCACTATAGATGTTCTTCCTGAGGGACATTCCATTCAGCATGTTCGTAGCACCGCTACCACCAAGGCTCAGACCCATGAGCAGGCCAGAATCTCCTATGGGTAGGCTCTGAAGTTCCTCATAAAGTTCAGCAACCAGTTTGAGCCAGTATTCCAAGCAAATCTTGAAAATTTCTCGCTCGTCCACTTGTGAGACTTTAACCATGTAAAGATGTGCATTCAGCAGCACGTCGCGGTTCGCTTCAGTCTCCACAGCCCGAAGATGGTTTGACAAGAAGTTCGCCAAGAACAATGCGAGGTTCAGAACGAGCTCTTGGCCTGCATCCCCGGCGTTTGCGTACGCTTGTGCAATATTGGTGCTCGGCGGAATCATGCGATTAACGGATGTCATTACCATTGCGAATAGAATGACGAATTTGGGGTCATATTCCGGACCAACATTGAGAGCAGCAATTTCGGCAAGACACTTGAGTGTTACATTACGGAATTCTGGAGCTTCAAGGAACTATACAAGAAATGAGGAAAGGAGTTACACGGAACGAAAACAGGGACCACATACACGAGTCAGGAGAAGATCTATTATAGTCGTTTCGAATATGTATCCAAGTGGGATCCAGTTCAGGAATTTGAGAAGTGTTTCCAGTGTCGCCTTGATCAACGACGTTTTCTGCGCCTCCTCCAAAACCTCTGAGCACAACTTGAAGATTTCCGAGAATTCGCCACACATCTGGTTTTTAAGATTCTTGATTTTGGTCTGTGTCATTTGTTCGGCTGAATAATCGAAGATTTCCTCGGAAAGCAGCTTCAGAATAACCATATTGTTTTCGCAGAGCGAAAGATTAGTTTTGGAAGATTCCACGAGTTCTGTGATGAAATTCGGCCAGTTATGAGGCCATTCCTGCTTGAGAATCTGCGGAAAACAGTCAAACTCGGTCGGAACGCCTAGGCAAAGACGAACTTGAACCAGCGCTAGATTGAGCTTATTGATGTAAGCCTTCTCTTTGCGCATCGCGACCTCATCAGAGGCAACCTTGACGGTCACTCCAACAACGAAATTCCGGATACCTGTCAGGACCCGGTAAGTGCTAATACAGACTCGGCAAGAATAAAACTGCACACCTTGACGTTGACCATCGGGAAGAGTTTTCCATCGCGTGTTGATGAGTTTTTCCAGGATCTGTAGGCCGATGTACTTTTGCGAATCGATTGAGTAGACTGCGTGTGAACGGAAAAGGAGAAGATCGAACCTTTGACTGAGGAAAAGAAGATCGTTCCAAAATATCTGGCACTCTTGTCCATGAGTCAGGGTGATCTTCCAACTGGGTAAGGACTTGCTGAGCCAATTGACGCTAAACGAACACAAGAATCAGATTAGCGATTTCGTTCGGGAAAACGCGTAAACAGGCGCACCTCCTGCCCAGCACCAGTGTAAAAGGTCATTACGACCTTGTCCAGGAGAGTGACGTCCAAGTCCCGCGAGAAATCGAGTATACCCTACGAATGGAGACGCTCAGTCATGGATGAATTAGGAGTACGATCGGCATCTGACCTCCATGATGGCAGGACAGATAGAATGAGGTTGTCCTGTCTGTGCCTGTAGAGTATGATATTTGGTAGATAATGTGGAGCCGCGAAACGCGTTTACGTCGTGGAGCAAGTTGGGCAAAGGGCCACAGGTGGGGTCATCGAGGGATCACGTGACGGGATGTCACGGAGTTACCGGCAGAAGGCCTGTCTGATCAGCTTATTACTCATGCATTACTCATGGCTGACCTCCCAAAGTCACAGCGCGCATGGATTGTAGAGCGCACGGGGCCTCCAGCACAAGCGCTCTCTTTACGGCCAGATTGGCCAGTCCCTTTGCGGCTCAAGCCTGGAGAAGTACTCGTCAAAGTCCAGGCAGCCGCGCTCAATCCGGTGTACATGAGTTTCAGGGATATTATTTTTGATGTTTTGTTGACCTTGCGTCTTTCAGTGGATATAAGCTTATGAAATTCTTGCCCAATTTCGCGCATTCTGGACGACCTCTTCCTGCAGAACAAGATCTAGCTGGGGAAATTGTTGATGGCAATAGTACTCAGTTTTCCGCTGGTGATCAGGTTTTTGGATTCATCTCTGTCGGTAAGATTCATGTTGCAATATGTGTTTCTCCCTACTTGATACCCTGAAGAACTCTCGCAGTCCATTCGGCAAGGTGCCCTCACCCATTATGTTCGCATGCCTGCAGATCATCTTGTCATGCGGCCACCCCACGTATCACCTATTGAAGCTGCTGGCGTCACCTTGGTTGCAGAGACGGCATATGAAGGACTTATTGATATTGCAAAGCTTGAAGCAGGTCAAAGTGTCCTGATCAACGGCGGAAGTTCTGCGGTTGGTGCTTATGCCATTCAAATTGCCAAGGCAAAAGGTGCCAGGGTAGTTGCTACTGCATCTGGGAAGAACGAGGCTTTTGTTCGCAAGATGGGTGCCGACGAGGTTTGTTCCATCGTATCTCTCTCCGGTGATATCATCATAACAAGCCATAGTTCATTGACTATACGAAGGCTCCTTTGCACAAACACCTGGAAGCCAACCCTCCAACCCCGAAATTCCACATTGTATTGGATGCCGTTGGCTTGACTGATATCTCGCTTTATACACACAGCCCTGCATACTTGGCTCCAAATGGCATCTTTCTTTCCACCGGCCCGTTGCCTAAGAATCTCTCTCCGCCAGAGCTCTGGAAGATTGCTACCACCATCTTCTCAGGCTACATGAGACCTGCCTGGCTTGGTGGTGTCAATAGGCGCTATAAGTATGGTATCGATTCGTTCTTTCGTCTCAAAACACAATAACCATCAACAGGATTTACATGTTAGCCCACAAGAAAGAAAGATTGGATGCAATCAGACAAATGCTTGTTGATGGTATGTGACCAGTCGTATTGCACAAAACTTTCTATGAGCTCCTTGTAGGCCTCCTGACTCCTCCAGTGGATTCAGTCTATGATTTCGATGATGCCCTCAAGGCCTATGACCGACTTATGTCTCTACGTGCCATAGGGAAAATCGTAATTCAAGTTGACCCTACTGTGACCTGATCATGCTGGTGTTATCAATGTTCATGTTTTGTTAGTTATTATCAGGGTGTAATTATGTATCTCTACTTCCAATCAGATAGAGCTGTCTTAACTTTCTTGTGAACTTTATGGTATGGAACACTGCTCACTTCAGGGTATAAACAAGGGTTCGAAGTTTGACCCACGTCGACTGTTTTGACACCTTAGCGTTATTCGTTCTATCTCCGGATGTGAAATTGCTGCTCGAGAGCACTGACAGGCACAGCATATATTGCATGTACTATTGGATGTTAGTGGCGCGGAGAGTCCTTGTCATCCTCGCTAGCATGAACTGCGGTAATTCAAGACGAGATCCTGACAATGTTTGGTATGAAACCAACTCAATTCGTACTCTCCTCTGAAGTCAGAACCCAAGTATAACCAGGTCCTCCAGTCCTAAGTTGCAACTAATAAGTTCCTCATCGACGCGACGCGACGCGGAAGTCACATCACGTGTTTGAAGCGCTCCTTGCCTCAAACGTACAACATTGCGAGGAGGTGAAATGTCCATCGACGTCCACGAAGCAATGCAAGGTTTTTTCTACTCAGCGTAAGTTGATAAGCAAGCTGACACCACACATAGCAAGGCCATTCGTGACATGCTTCCTATCATCGACCCCGAGGAAGACTACCTGGCCATTGTTGCGGCGGAGGAGCGAATCGCCGCAACAGACTCACGGAGAAAGAAGGAGATGGAGGAGGCTCAGGGAAACATGAAAGGCGAGCTACTTTCTAAATGTCTAGACAGCCTGTGCTCAGACCAAAGTCAACGGACAGCACTCATGAAGTTGTTGGAGGCAGCCCGGATATCATCTAAGCGCCCTGCATCCGTCCCGTCGGAACAGGCGCATGCGAAGGTGCTCAAAGAACTCGACAGAACCAAGCTAGACCTTATGAAATCTATAAGCGATATGGAGAGCCTCGTAGCGAGCCAAGAAGCCGAGCTCACGAAGCTCAAAGACGAGGCGCGTCGATTAGAAGAGTATGACCCTGCCTCGGAACATACAAAAGAACTCGGTAGTTCTGCGTGAGTTGCATCTCGTCCAAATCCATTCACGAACTGATTGAAGTTAGTCTGCGTTTGCGAATGTATGAAAAACTGGGATTTGAACCTGTCCTTGATAAGAAAGGCGCTCTAACGAAAATGCTCGTCCATAGTACGGAGTCGCTCCTTATAATATATGGTCGAATTCTTAACTCAACCGCAGGTGCCCAATCCGGTGATCTCCATATTGTACCGATGGATGGACAAAAGTCTGACTACGAGCAATCTCGCCTCCTTTGGAAGCTTGCCTCCTCGTGATCAGCATAGTAGTCTACACCACTCAGATGTATACCCACTTCTTACATGTGCCAGTATGTTTTATATTGTTTTTATCGCCTTAAAATTACGTGTAGATGGTATCAATCTGTATTTGTATCACTCCGGGAGGATATAAAAAAAAGAGGAGTACAATGAAAGGGTACCTGACTAAAACACGATGTATGTATACAAATGAGAAGTTAATCAGGATGGGATCTGTGTGCACGAAAAGTTACTCACAATGGTGGGGAGAGAAGTTGACAACTAACCTGAATACCGGACTTCACGATCCAGTACTTCTTCTCCTTACACTTCTCTCCAACCTCCCTGATCTTGGCTTCGATCATATTCTTCTTGATCTTGTGGTCACGCAGATCCCGATGTATGGTCTCGACGAGGAAATTGAAACTTCCAGTCTGGAGACAGGCAATCTTTTGAAGAACGAAAGGAAGATGCTGATCAGGGAAAGGTTGTTTGGGGGTAGCTGCTTTCTTTGGCGTAACAGAGGAAACTGCCACTGAAGAGGATGAAACTACATCGCAGACGTGCTGGGATCCGCTTGATTGAATCAAACGGTCGGGGAGGCTCGGTACAACGAATACGCCGTCGTTCAACAGGACTGGCTTGTTCGAAGAGGCGGCCACCTTAGTTTCTCGTTTGCAATCTTCGACGCATGTCGACACAAAAGTAAAAGGATCAAAAGATAGAGGGGTATCTAGAAGAAAATGTCAACATCTGACTGATTCGCTCTGAAACAACTCGCCATTGAACATATGGATTCTATATGGATCAAAGATGCTATATTCGCACTGGCCGATTGAGCTTTCCCAACATGGTCCTTTAGCATAAGGTATGAGAGGTATGACAACTTTCCTCTTCTTCACTGACTTTTTCTCTTCATCTTCTACTTTTCGCTTCGAGGGAAGGGCAGGTAAGTCAGAAAGATCCAGCTGATCCATGTCTTCTAGAGAGATCCGAACATCTTCCTCATCGTCGACAAGCCAGCTGTCTGCATCAGAGTCCGCATCGGAATCAGCATCATTGTCGTCCACTTCGTCCTCTGCGTCATCATTAACGTCGTCGGCGTCACCAGAAGGCTCTTCTTCCCACTCTTCTCCACTGTCATATCCATAATCAAACACAAGAACATCCCTGGTAAATGGCGTTCGTGGCCCTATAATCCGAGAACTCCGTGTCCAAGTTCCAAAATAACCAGGGCGGTTATCCTCAGTAAAAATGAGAACTTTTGCTGGGAGTAGGGAGCGGTCTTTGAGTTGAGAGAGCAAGGACCGTACGGTAGCATCATCCCCTTCTATCTCCGCATCAGAGAGTCTTGAGACAATATCGCGTACACAAAAAGGGTTATAGGTCTTCAAACGTGGATCATGGTTTGACGGTGTGCGTCGATGTAGAAAGTAATTTGGTGATGATGACAGAGAGGAGAGAACAGACCGTAGATGTTCTGAAGTAATAACGTGAGCAAAACATGAAACAGCATATTGTCACCGAAATGCCCACCTGCTGGATTCATGTCCGCGACGTCAATAATCGATGTAGAAAGGCTAACCATTTCTACATCACGACTGTCCTCGTCATCATCAATGACAATGACACCGTTGTGCACCTTTGGTAACCTCTTCTTGCGTTTTCTGGATTCTTGGAACCAGTTTACAGGGGCAAGCTCTGTATCTTTCTTCAAGATGAACGGCTTGAACGTTTTCTCGAACTCAGACGTAATGTTCGAAGGTCCGGCGACAGCGACCTCACTTTTGACTGGTGTTCGTGAAGGAACCTTGGGTTTTGAAAAGAAGTTGACCATGATGGATCGTGATTTATCTTGAGCATCCCTCTCCTTCTTGTCCTTCTCAGCCTTCGCAGCTTTCCTCTCTAATCTCTCTTGTTCCTGTGTTATGGCTTGAAAATCAGGCATACAATATAGCATTGAGAGCGTACCTTGAGTACCTTGGCTGGGTCTACCTGCTTTGGAGCTCGCGGAGGCTTAGCGGTGCTGAATTTTGGGGTCTGGCAGCCGGTATTAGGCACTGACCCTAACAAAGTAGCGTGAAGACACACTGAATCATTCTCTTCCTCCGCCTTCCTCTTTTGTTTCTGTTTCGACTGTGGCGTGGTTTTATCTTCAGGTATTGATTGATATTCGATCACATTGTGTTCCTTTCGAGGAAACTTGATTGTACCCTTCGGGTCCAGTATCGCGTCCTTTGCGTCTTGAGGTAATGATTCAAAAATGGCGAGCAAATCTTGCTTCGCCTAAAGATAATAAGAATGTGTAAATTAATTGCGACTTCATATTTACCTGGACCCTTTCTGCCAGCCGGCTTTCGGCCTTCTCTCTGGCATTCTTGGGAAGCCAATCTCGATGTTGGTCCTTGACTTCCCATCTCCAGACGCACACAGCTGCAGGCGCTTTCCCGCCCCCAATACCATCCAAGCCATAATTGTTGCGCTGCATCACTGCTTTGATAGCGGTCTCAACTGCAATCAGGGGTAGAGCTGCTTGTGCTACCGTCGCACCGCCTTCTTCATCGTCATCCTGTGTTGGAAGCATTTCCTGTCGTATATGTTTTGTAAGAGCAGGAAGTGTTTTATCACTATATACTATTGACTCGTCAAGTTTTCATAAAGACCTGCTGAGATTCACCTTTCATGAGCCAATTTGACAATGAGTGGTAAGTGCTCGTCCGGTATGGCTGTCAGGGCCGTGGCCTGTTGCTTAATGCGTTCTTCGAGCATTTCACGAAATTGAACGATCTCTGAGTCCAAGATCCATTGAGTTCGGAGGAAAAGGTTGTACCAGCGCCGTATAACCAACCTTGAAGTGTCTCCGACTGTTTCTCAAATGAGATGCATTTCTGTTTGAACTGCACCTTTCCATTCTTCAGCTCCACCAGAGTTGATCGACTTAGCTTCTCTACACAAGATGGCGCGTCAGAATTGGTGATCGAGGTCAAACGATCGCGTAGTTGCTTGCCTTCGGACTCTACGCTGGCACTCATAGTTGCAACGTCAAGGGTTGCTGTGACTTAGATGAACGCAAGCATAATGTAAGAGACACAATCACATACTTCTGTTGCCATCCATGCCCGACATAATGACCGGAGGTCCTTCTACAACGGCTCGGATGATCAAGGATGGAGAACAAGAAAATAGAGAGAGGAACGCGACGTGACCGCTATCATCGCAAGTCACGCGTTTGTGACACAGCACAATGTCTTTCTTCAACCTCAAGGGCGCGTCCAGTAAATCGACGCAGAAGCACGTAGTTGACCCAGCACTACAGCCCTGGGTCGAGAAATAGTAAGGGAACTCTCGAAGTTTCGTTAAATATGGATTGTTGACCTTCTACAGTCGCCCAAAGACAATCAACGATGTATCTGCGCAGGAACACACCGTCACAGTCCTTCAAAAGGCTTTGACATCGACCAATGTGCGTTGTACTTATGAAGAGACAATGCGTCTAAATCTGGCATAGCTTCCCCACATGCTCTTCTACGGCCCTCCCGGCACAGGGAAAACATCAACCATTCTCGCTCTGTCGCGTCAACTATTTGGGTGAGCAGTTGTTGTACATCGTGAGATGCCATCTGAAGATTATTCACAGTCCAGATAACTTTAAGAACCGTGTATTAGAACTTAACGCATCCGATGAACGTGGTATATCCATAGTTCGTGAAAAAATCAAAACCTTTGCCCGTCAAACACCACGCGCCCAAGCTGTGTCTTCGGATGGGAAAATGTATCCATGTCCACCGTATAAGATCATTATTCTTGACGAGGCAGATTCTATGACACAGGATGCTCAAGGCGCCCTTCGACGTATCATGGAAACCTACGCTCACATCACGAGATTTTGCCTGGTATGTAACTATGTCACTAGGTTGGTGCTTGTCTTTCCTTGAATCACCAACTGATTTCTTGCTGTAGAATAATAGAACCACTTGCATCACGATGCTCAAAATTCCGCTTCACCCCCCTAGACTCGTCGTCATCGAGTTCGCGACTGGCTCAGATAGCTCAAGCTGAGAGTGTTGACGTTGACACTTCAGTCATCAATACCCTCATCAGCACATCCTCAGGAGACTTACGTCGTGCTATTACATACCTTCAATCTGCATCACGTCTAGCATCCTCAACGAATCCTCCTACACCTATACTGCCTGCTGATATCCAGGAGATTGCAGGTGTTGTCCCGGAGGTTGTCATCAACGATTTTGCACGGATACTCGGTATCGAAATAGAGGGCGGCATGGACATTGACGATGCACCAAAAAGAAAAAATGGTTCATTTGATGCCATCCAAGGCAAAGTGAAGGAGTTCATGAGAGAAGGTTATTCTGCCACCCAAATACTCTTGCAAGTACGCATTCTTGTACATTCTTGTCTGTCATACTTGTTAATTGCTCTGTCTAGTTACACGACCTTCTTGTTCTTCATCCTACCTTGAATGGTCGTCAAAAGTCGAAGTGTGCCCTGGTATTCGCTGAAGCGGACAAGGCATTGTGCGATGGTGCTGATGAGGAACTTTGGACACTGGAAGTTGGTTTACGTGTCCATAAGGTAGTATTGCAGTCGTAAATGCAGTCGTAAATGCAGTTGTAAACAATATACATACTAGTTACTCTTTTGATCTTTATTTCATGATTCACGCCTTGTCTTGTCACACCAAAGGACGCAAAGCATACAAACGAGACTGGACTTTGCATGTTGAAACGACAGAGAGAAAGCAATATAAAAGTGTGACAATATATCAAGACCCCGTTCACCGGATGCCAGCGGTGGCTTTTTGGAGGGCACGCTTAATACCGAGCTGTGCCTTTTTAAGCTCATCAGCTGTCGAGTCCTCAATCTCCAGCTTCTCAAGCGCCCTTGCGAGCTCGGCCTCGACCTGGGACTTGGCTCCGCGCTTGAGCTTCATGCCAATCTCAGGCGAAGTGATGGTGCTCTCGACCTGGTGGATGTAGGCCTCGAGGTCAGACTTTGCCTCGTGACGGGCAGAGAATTCCTTGTCAGCCTGCTTGTATTGCTCAGCGTCCTTGATCATCTGGTCGATCTCAGCAGATGAGAGACGGCCAACAGAATTGGTGATGCCTAAAAACATTACATAAGAACGAATGATGTTGATCGAATGGGTGAGACGTACTGATAGATGCCTTACGGCCGGAAGCACGATCCATGGCGGAGACCTTCAAGAGACCATTGGCATCAACCTCGAAGGTGGTAACCAGCTCGGCCTGGCCCCGGGGCATGGGAGGAATACCGGTGAGCTCAAACTCGCCGAGCAGACGGTTATCACGGCACTGAGTGCGCTCACCCTCATAACTATTTACCGAGATCAGCATAAAAGCATCTTAGAATGGAGTGAGTCTTGCTTACACAGGGAAAGTGACAGTGGTCTGATTGTCCTCAACGGTGGTGAATGTACGAGACTTGTTAGTGGGGATGGGGGTGTTACGAGGAACGACGACACCGAAGACATCACCCTGCATGGCAACACCGAGAGAAAGGGGAGCAACATCAAGAAGGAGAAGATCCTTGGTCTGCTCGGATGTTTGGCCAGTGAGAACGGCAGCCTGGACAGCAGCACCGTAAGCAACAGCCTCGTCAGGGTTGATGGACTTGTTCAATTGACGACCACCAAAGAACTCAGACACAAGGGCCTGGATCTTAGGGATACGGGTGGAACCACCAACGAGAACGATCTCATCGACCTTCTCACGGGCCATCTTGGCATCCTTAAGGACCTTCTCGACGGGTTCGATCGTGGACTTGAAGGAAGCAGCGTTGATTTCCTCAAAGCGAGCACGGGTAATGTTCGCTGAGAAGTCCTCACCCTGGAATCACGATATATATCAGCTAATTCCTAAGGATCACATTAACGAGTTGCACTAACCTGGTAGAGCGAGTCAACCTCAACAGTGGTCTGAGTGACACTTGAGAGAGTGCGCTTGGCACGCTCGCAAGCGCTTCTGAGACGCCTGAGGGCACGGGCGTCATCAGAGATGTCAAGTTTGCTTTTGCGCTTGAATTCGTTCTTGAAGTGCTCCAAGAGCGCATTGTCGAAGTCTTCACCACCAAGATGGGTATCGCCAGCAGTTGCCTTGACAGCGAAGACACCACCGCTGATGTTCAAGAGGGAGACATCGAAAGTTCCTCCTCCGAGGTCGAAAATGAGGACGTTCTTCTCAGTTTTTGTTTGACGGTCAAGACCGTAAGCGATAGCGGCAGCGGTAGGCTCATTGATAATACGGAGGACATCGAGGCCAGCAATGGCACCAGCATCTTTGGTAGCCAAACGCTGAGAATCATTGAAGTAGGCGGGAACACTTTTGGATCTTCTGGTCAGACAAGTTTCAGCTGGTGTGCAAAGATGACGTACGTGACAACGGCCTTCTTGACGGACTTGCCGAGTTTGGCCTCGGAGATGTCCTTCATTTTAGAAAGGACCATGGAAGAAATTTCCTGTGGGCTGAAAGTCTTGTCCTCCCCAAGGTAGTTCACCTTGATCATGGGTGAGCCATCCTTCTCAATGACCTCGAACGGCCAGTGGGACATGTCCTAAAGCAGGGTTGAACATCAAAGATCGCATACAATCAGCTCTTGACCGACCTTCTTCACATCAGGGTCACTTAAAGATGAAGCGTCAGTACATTTGAAGACACAGAAGAAAAAGAAATCATACTCGAAACGGCGACCAATGAGACGCTTAGCATCAAAGACTGTGTTGCGAGGATTCATAGCGGCCTGATTCTTGGCGGCATCACCGATCAAACGCTCTTCAGCGGAAAAAGCAACGTATGAAGGAGTCGTGCGGTTTCCCTCTATAAATAATATCACTGTCAGCAATTGATGACTGGCGTATGAAATCTACGGACGGTCGTTGGCGATGATCTCAACTCGGTCGTTTTGCCAGACACCAACGCAACTACAGAGAAAATTGATCAGACCAATTTTGTCGGAAGAGAGGAAGAGCATACGAGTAGGTGGTGCCAAGATCGATACCGATAGCGCCGTCAAACACGTCCTCCATTTTTATGGGTGAAAGGGAGAGAAAGAGGAAAGGTGGTGGTAGGTGGTGGTAGGTGGTGGTTGGGAGCGAAGATGAAGAAAAAAAATCGATTGGGTGAGGTAAGCAATTCGTGTGGAATTGTGCACAGCCACATACCAAAACTCCATGTCCTTCCGCCCATGGCTGGCTGCAGTGGCCTCTAGTTCGAGGACTGTCGCGAGGAGCCCAATTAAGCGATCTATAAGATGTCTGGAGACAGATTCCAGCCCGCGTCTTGTAACAGACGATGACTGGAAAGTTCTGCAGCTTCGTCGTGCACATATCGGACATTTGAGCAAGTGACCCCTCTCCGATCCAAATCGTCGCAGAACTGACCCGTTGTGTTCTAGTCAAGAATTTCAGTAAATATGGCTCCAAGCAGAATGCGAAGAATACTTATAAACCTCGTGACGCGCTGCACAAACCGGCTGCTCAAGCCACCATATCCGCCCTTCTCGCCTCGGGCGCACACTTCGGTCACTCTGCCTCGCGAATGAATCCCAACTTCGCCCCCTATGCCTATGGTACTCGTTCAGGGATCACCGTCATTGACCTTGACCAAACCTTGCCTATGCTGCGACGCGCTGCAAACCTCGTCCGCGCTATCGCCAGCGCAGGTGGCCAAATTGTTTTCATTGGCACGCGGCCTGATCTTCGTCCAATAGTTCAAAAAGCAGCCGACCGGCTAGGATCCCAGGGTTTCCACGTCGGTGACCGATGGCTGCCCGGTACGCTCACCAACAAAATTCCCCTTTTTGGTCTCGAAGTTGTCAAAGAAACCAAAGTCGTGCCAGACCTCGTTATCCTTCTCAACCCTCTGCAGAACATGAACGCTATCCGTGAATGTGCCATTGAACATGTTCCAACAATGGCAATTGTCGACTCGAATGTCGATCCCCGTATCGTAATGTATCCAATACCTGCGAATGACGAAAGCACACGAACAGCGGAATTCATAGGGGGTGTTCTGAGCATTGCTGGCAGGGAAGGGGTTGCTCTCTGGGGAGCAGAGCTTAAAAGACAGGAAGAGCTAGAAGAAAAATGGAGTAGGCCAAACTACTATGGCAACTAAATCGTAACTTCACAACATCTACATATACAATACGCAATATCTTTTACTCGGTTTTGCTGAAGGTTGGACCAGTACACTACACAGATGACGGCTCAAGCGAGGTTTGGAATAAATCGTTGAATGACTCACATTCTGCATCTTCAAGCGCTCTTACATTGGCTTTGAGTTTGTTCAGGGTTTCAACATATTCGTCCTCTTCCACGCTATCGAAAACAATCCCACCACCGGCTTGTAGGTAAGCAACGCCATCTTTAAAAACCATCGTCCGGATGGCGATGCATGTGTCCATGGCATCATCAGCGAAATCAAAACGACCGACCGCACCTGCGTAAACTCCTCGACGTTCCTGCTCCAATGACGAGATGATCTCAATTGCTTTAATTTTGGGTGCCCCCGACACGGTACCAACAGGGAAGATTGACCTGAAGGCATCAAACCTGCAGCAAAGGGTTAGTGGTAAACATTACGGAGTTGACCGTAGTCTGACCTCGTTTTTCCTTCGCGTAGTTTACCCGATACCTGAGAAGTCAGATGGATAACGTGGCTGAACTTCTCCAACCTCAGGAGATGATCAACTTTGACAGTGGCTGGCTGGCAAACACGATTCACATCATTCCGCGCGAGATCGACGAGCATGATATGCTCCGCCCGGTCTTTTTCAGAAGCCAATAGCTCAGCCCCCAATTTATCGTCCTCTATGTGGAAGTCAGTTGTGCGTATTAGGTCTCGAGATGAGGATGAAGTACCTTCAGGCGTCCTTCCGCGCTTCGTGGTGCCCGCAATCGCGTGATTGTATATGACATTCTTTTCCACTTTGCAAAGAGTTTCTGGGCTGGCTCCCACAATTTGGAGATCACCGCAGTCCAGGAAGAACATATACGGCGAGGGGTTAACCTGGCGAAGGCGCCGATACGCATTAAAAGGGTGTAAGGTGGTTGGACGAGTCAAGCGTTGGGATGGTACCGCTTGAATGATATCTCCCGCGACAATGTGTTCCTTCAGCTTCGTGACAAATCCTTCATACCCCTCTTTTCCAACGTTAGACACGCTCTCATTACCCAGAGTAATTGGGGGTTGAGGAGGCTCTGGAGTAGTAGAGCTCAGCAGCAATTTAGCCAGTCGCCGGGCTTTTGCGACTGCCGTCTGATAAACAAAAGCCAGATTCACCTGGCCAGCATCCTTGGGAGCGAATACGTGCGAGACAACCTTGACGGTTTGGAACATGTGGTCATAGACAAGAAGCGTATCGACGAGCATAAACGTCGCCTCTGGTATTTGTAGGGTATCATGTAAATCCGCTGCGGTTCTGGGCTCGAAATAACGAATGCAATCATAGGAGACATATCCAATGGCTCCACCAGTAAAAGTAGGGACTTCCGGGAGTTTAACGTATTGATACAGGGCAAGTTCTTTCTGAAGCACGACCATAGGGTCTCCAGTGACCTCTTCTTTGGGACCAGTCTTGATCACTTTGAAGGGATCTACAAAAATTGACTGATGTTAACTCGTGAATAGTCAACAGACCAAAGGCTAACCTGCACCGATGAAACTATAGCGAGCAATATTCTCTCCACCAATGACTGATTCGAGCAAGAAACTGTATTTTGAGTCCTTGGCTATACGAAGATAAGCCATACATGGTGTAACAAGGTCTGCTGGTATCTCGACGTAGACTGGAACACAGTTGCCTCGCTTTTCGACGTTAATTAGTTGTTCGACGGTTTCGAGGGAAGGGTAAGCTGGTAATTTCTGGAGAACAAGCATTTAGAGTTCGATCACCACCAAAGCAAGAGAAAATGTTTCTGCGCACTGAAGGATCCATGCTAGATGGTGAGGATATATAGGTTATTTAGCTGATAGGGGAAGGACTCAAGGGGATGTCCGACCAATGGACGATCGAGCTTGCTTTTAAGTTTTCATTTCTTCGAACCCTGGGTGTCTCACCGGTAACGAAATCTTTTACCTATCGACAATCTTTCTCGTTTTGAAGTACTCGGTCACATTGCATAACTGTCAGGTGCTGGTAGGTGAGGCTGTTTCTTGTTTGAGACGCCACCGCGATTCACGAAATACTTGACGCCCAAGTCCCTCATCACTCCGAATGATTTCGGAAGTCCCAAAATGATAACGCCCCGTTTCAGTTGCAGCCAGACAGAAAAGTCTTTGATTATCTCAATATATTGTCCTTCTGTCCGGGTATGCATTCGCTGCATTTCCGCACCATCCGTTCACTGATTAATGTGTTGAAGTAGGCAGCAGACGTCGAAATTCATGTAGACGGCACCCTTGTCTCTGTCCACATAAACCCGTATTTTTTGAGGCTCAATTTCACTTACCCCGTATTGGAGGATGATGCCTCATCTGCAAGATATGATCCAAGCTCAGGATACCTTACGGTGACACTGACTAAAGAAGTTCATGGCCAGATCTTCCATGATTTAGATCTTCTTGCGAAACTCCTGGCCCCACGCCCTACTGCTCCTCAAACCACAATTGAAGTGATATCCGATACCTCAAGTCAACCGGAGCAGCACAATGAAGAAAATGATTTGGTGTCGAAAACCGAAGCTCTCTCTTTGGGAAGTGAGCGCGAAGAGATCCTGAAAGGTGAGAGTTCTTTGATGATAGTTTATCTTTGGCTGGAACTGCCTTCAACAGCGGCTGAGAATGATTGGCAATTGCCGCAAGAAATACAAGAGCCACAGCTCAGCATATCTGTACAGAAATATTATGGGTTCTTAGACATGCACTCGGGGTATTTTCGGCATGTGACGCATACTGAGAACGAAGTAAATGAGCTTGGTGCTGATGCAGAAACCTGTTCTGCTGCGTCACGCCGTCAGAAAAGGATAAAACATGAAGACGACAAATTTGACGAAGAGTATTATATGTGGGTCGCTTTTCGATGCAATGAACAGCGAGTATTGAACATATCTCGATGCTCGCAGGGCAGATTATGCGGATGATGACAATATTCGCGAGCTCCTGATGTGGCAGCACCCCCATACCGATCATAACGAAACTTTCAAGTACACTGATGAAGAGAATGCTGTAATGCTGCGCTTGCCTCGCAAAGAATGTTGGTCATTTCTGTTCATCGTGATCTTCATCACAAATTGATCATCCACCATACAGACCTTCCGACGAAGAGGCAGACGCATAATCTGTATCTTACTCTCCTTACGATTCTCTTTTCCTATGCATACGAATCGCGCACTAATCAATGCGATCCTACCCCCGAATCTGCATGGACACTCTCAGCACTCGTGCCAGCCTTTTCTGCTCTTGATCCTCCTGATTCTGCGCCTGCGTCACTCGCGGATCACCTTGCATTTACAATAGATGAACTAACCCATGCTTTGATAACATCATACCGGCGCTCGTTCGCCTTTCCACTGTATCGATCATTCATTTTAGCGGAAGCATGTCGCATGGACGTCGCCGGATTTTTAAATGGAGGTAAACGGACAGTAGCTCGATGTCTATTCGAAATGAAGGCAATTTTGGATCATCACGAAGTCTACTACGTGTACAGCAAAATCTGGTTGGACGACTTCTGTGTTTGGGTTCAAGTATGCGCAAGGTGCGATTTCTCCCCTCCCCTCCCCCATTTCCGGGTATTCTAAAGCGGTACGCAAACTCCAGCGAGACCGCTCTTATCACTCTCGCCAAACAAATAGCAGAACTAAAGATATCGAAATCTTTAATTGGCTGGCGCCTTGAGGCGCTGGAAGCTGCCACTCAGAGCATAGAAGAACGGGAGAGCGACAGCGATGACGAAGATTCGGAGGATTAGGCATAATACTAGTATTCGAATGCTTCGGTTTGTATTCCATTAAGCTATCTATGGACCAGTGTATTCCGATGCCCTCGTCGATCGATGAGGAGCAGTTGGAGGTTGCAAATACTTAAAAGGCTTGGTCAATGTAAGTATACATGCATGCTGTCGACATCCGAGGCGTACTGGGGCGTACGAGGTAGAGCTTATACTAATGGAGTCCGATACCTTTCTCGCTAGCGTAGATATTACCGTTCGCCCACGGATTTGTTATATACGTGGATCGAAAGAATAGAAGACACCATGCAGGTGCTGATCAGGAAGCGCCTCCATATGTGCTAGGCTTCTAACGAAGGAAGCCACGACTCAAGGGTACAAAAATATCCGATTCAAAATTACAGCTGCCAATACCTTGCAAGATAGAATATTTACCGAAATAATCGTTGCGTCACATCTCCGACAACTAGCGGCCTCCGCCACGAACGTCGTGCATGCATGGTGTACTGTGATTTCCTGCTTCAACCGTGTATTGTAGGAAGTTAAGCATAGTCAAGAATATTGATGATGTTTTATGCTGAATTGTTTGATGTGAGTTCCTATAAGCCAGCATGTCAATCTGAGTCAGATGAACATCAATCAACCAGACATGTTTCGGCTAGGACGAATGAACAGGAACAACTCAGGCGACGAACAATTATAGACGCATAATTCTCCATGAGTCATTGCTCAAAGCACAAGGGACATCTAGGGGATGTCCACTCCCATGCTAAGAAAAAACTCCTAGTGGGACTAGCCAAAGCCGGAATGAGACATTCAAGGATCGAGATAGGCGAAGTAGATGCATTCACTAGAAAGCAGCACGTTTCTATAGCTACGGGCATGATGGAGCGTCATAGGCGTCCAGGTAGGAAGTGCTGAATCACAGCGAAACGAAACGACTATCATCGTTACCCTTACATCACGCCCGGTGTGACTCCGATGAGGTCCGGCGAAGTCCGGCGAAGGTAGACCGTCGACAACACTTTCCATTTGCGTTTATATTCATTCTTCTCCAGAGTTAAAAAAAATACCTTCTGTCTGGAGAGCGGTACTTAATCACAACTGTCATCTCGATATGGGCCTGGGCTCAGGTTCAGCACCCACCATTAATGCTGAGGCAGACTGTTACTTATTATGATAATCAGTGCTTTTTGTAGGCTATTTCGTGTGGGTCATCGACATATCATTTCTCTTGCCACAATCTGTTTGCTTAGTACAACCAACATTCCGTATGTCAGAACTTTCTTTCTCATCACGCCAAGTGAGGCAACAGGTCCATCATCTGTAGCTTAAGCCCGTAGACATGTCCGAGTCAGTACTAGTCTCATGTTTTGTAAGGCGTTTCAACCCTACAAGGGATAGATCTCTTCGAGTAAGGGTTGAAGGAGTTTTTGTTCCAACTGCGATGCCGACGTTCTCACTCAGGTGATAATGCGGGTTTTTCATTGTTATGCGTATGGCTGCCTCAGCTGAGAAGGTCTTCCCTGTTGATTTCTCAGGAAAAGAAGTCATCCATGTAGACCCATAAAGGGTTGGCCGCACTAGTCGGGCTGTGCACCATCAAAACAAACGGCATTCCGTGAAGATCATTGGATGGAAAGGGTCTCAGAATTTGATCACGCACACCTGCATGCACAACCATGTCCACTTCAAGGTTTTCATTTGGATGTCCTTCCTGTTCATTCACTTGTAGCTCGATGTGCGGCAGAACAATTTGACATGAGGTCAAGTGTTTTTTATTCTATGAAAACATATCGGTCAGACGAGTCAGGAGAATAAGTCCCACGTCTTCCCAAGCAGTCATGAGTCACCCTGCCCACTGATTCTACAGAGCTTCGTTTTTGTTCTTTGGCCACAGAGATATTCCACCCTGATTCGATTTGATCTCGCAATTCTATTGTAGTCCTGCACCCCATCGAATTTTAGTATGTTCCACGGTCGTGCCGTGGGGATTCCAGGTCATATGGGCATATGCAGGCGCATCAAGCGGCGTAAATATGCCACTCATGGTAACTTCCCTTTCCACATTAGTTAAATACATACACGATGGGTCTCACTGGCGCTGAGTACATCCATACTCAAGCCATTGAACGCAAACCATGATTCACAAAAAATGCACCACAAAACTAGTGATTTCTTCCGGCCGTGAAGAGCCCCGGCCAACAAGCAGAGTCGAGGCAGAGTCGAGGAGGCGTACATTATGCATGTACGTAGGCCCCCGATTACTTGATACCAGCCGTGCCGATAGATCGACTTCTAAGAACGACGTGCCATTATGGAAATGTAATCACACATCAATGTATGGGGAACCCGGGTCGAAGTCTCCGACAAAATCGAGCGACATAGCGCTTAGATGAAACATGCGTTTTGTGCACTTACGCGATCGAGGCAAGGTATTTTTTTTTCGAAATCCGGCTTGCACGATATTGGCCGTTGGAGTAACCGGGGAGATGGATTCACTCGCCTATGAGGGAGTCCATAAGGTCTAGTGTGGGGGCAGTAGGCGAAAGCACGCTGTAGGTATCACCAACGGTGTCGTATGGAAGCAGCCTATACCGTCAGCTTCGAAGTTATTCCAGTGTGGCTACGGCCGCCGCAGTACTGGCCTTCGATTTCGATGGACCCGGGAATCGCCCGCGACGTGCTTCCCGGGACCGTTGAATTACCACGTACTGCCGGGGATGGAAGATGTGGAGATGGGACTAATTTGGCTACGTTTATTGATTGGCACATTGGAAGTTGATAGAGGTCTCGGATTTATCGTCACTCGATTAGACAGTACAACTCAGGTCTTGATGGGCACAGAGGGGCCATGTGGAGTTTAGACAGTGTTCAAGATAATTTGCAAACCAAAACCAAAACCAAAACCAAGACTAGAGTTGAGAATACATAGATTGTCTACATGTGGCCATGTTCTCACAATTACGACTTCGAACGCCACGATCCCCCCCAGGGGGAAGGGACACCCGAAAAACCTAAATACATCGCCGTATGCCGAGTTATCATGCAAGATGTCGAATTTATAGATATAGGTGGAGCATTTACAGGCAAAAAAGGAGTCTGATGGAGAGAAGGATAGTGCGAACAAGCAGGATATTAGCAAGCCAGACGTTGCGATTAGAAGTCTATACATGTGCTTCAGGAGTGGCGTGCTGCCTAGGCTGATTGAGGTGGTGGCCTTCAGGAATCACATCAAAGCCGCTTTGACCGAGATCAGCGGGCAGAGCGGCTGTTTCGTCTAGGACAGAAGAAGAGAGCAGTGTATCCGCTTCTTCATCAATGAAGTGGACGGGGCTGCTGACTGGGGGAAGACCGGGTAGGCACGGCGGCGGCGAGACAAGGTTGTTGAATAAGAACTAAAGAATATGATGATATGGAATAAGATTCAGCGAATAAATAGATAGAAATAGAGTTCCATACCGTGCCGTAACTAGTGATATGTATTGAGTCAGTTCTTTAATATGACAATTAGTATTGAGCAAGACTCACACCAAAAGCGAGAAGCCTGTGACTTGTAAGAAGGAAGTGGGGATTATGAACATCTCCCAACCAAGGCCAAGACTGATAAGCCAAATCGAGAGAGTCCTACAGGTGTCAGTCAATGATCGGGCAGTGGCGCTGACATGTCGTGTGACGCTGAGACCAAAGTAGTTGAAAAAGGCAATGCTGAAGGCGATCGCGATTCCAGAGTATAAAACTTGGGCATTGTCAACCATCTGATGCCAGCCACGGGGCAGATCGAAGAAGGGTGATAATTTCGAGACAGAGGGAAGAGCCAAGAAAGGGAAAAGTAGAAGGATGGAAATCGCCCCAAAGAAGCCCTCAAAACCAACCGCGACCAGCGGAGAAACAGAATAACGCTCTGGCTTAGGTATCAATCACGGTCCCTATCCGATATCTGAAAAACTTACCCATGATCTTTTCTGATTTGTTGTAGATGGATATGTTACCGTTTAAATTGCCAAGAAAAAAGGATGGACATGCCTTCAACAACAAATTGAGTAGCAGTACTAGGGGGGGTTGAGAATTTGATATCATCGCAGGAAGCAAGAAGCATGAGGGAATGACTTACAAGACTTGAGCGAACAATACAAAGAAGACACCTGGGAAACGGGTCGTAGATGGTCAGCTGACAGAAGGGTGATAAGGTCGTATAAGAAACTTACCGACAAGAACTTGACTCGCCTCGGGTTCGTCGAAGGTAGACAGATCAGACTTGGAATGTGGAAATATGGCCTGCTTGATGGCGTCCTTGACTAGGGAACCACTCCAGCCCACTAAACCCACGCCTGTCATAACTATAATAAGGGAAATCCATCTAGAGAGAAAGAGATAGGTGATAAATTTAATCAATGGATAGTGAAACGCACTGGTAGAGCCAAAGATGGCGGCGAAGGAAAATAACACTGAAAATGCCCACGAAGAGGACAAGGGCACCACGAGTCATTTGATAGATAGAGACAGGCGTATATAGGAGGCCGACATTCATCAACTTTTGAGAGAAGCGGTCTAAGTTAAGCCGAGGACCATGCGGAGTGGATGTAAATGATGCTTACAGTTGTACCAGTGAGGTCACATATAGCGGGAATCCAAAGAAGGAGGGTTTTCCAGCCAGAGAGAGTAGACTGGGATGACGTCCCGAGCTTGATAGCGACATGAGGATCATGTTCGGAATCGGGTGGCAAATGGACCGGAGCCTGGCGGCGGGTGACAAACCACGTGTAAAGTACAGGGATAAAGCCTTGGGTTTAAGAAGAGAAAATGTGAGAAGTAGCACATGGTAAGCTGAGCGGTGTGACTGACAGAGCATCTCTCCGACTAGGACGCTGAATTAGCAAGTAGTGTGGCGAAAGCCATTGTATAGGGACGCACGAAACATCTGGAGGGTCTGCCAGACAGGCTGTGCATAGAGAACTCGATTGCGTGGATCTGGGTCTAAGCAATTCTCAACGCATTGCATGTCCTGTAATGGTATTGTCGGTGACGTGAGCTCAGGTAAGGGGTGTGAAACTGGCCTGCCACTTGCTCCAAAGCGAGTTACTGGATCCCTGTAGAGATGTGATGAGTGGCAGAAAGCACATCGAGAGGAGTCCTACCGTGAGGATCATGCCTCCTAGGAGGAAAGGTATGAATAAAGACGAGGGCATTGTAGGCGACAGTGGTGGACGAGCGCGCAAGTACGGATATAGGTCAGTCACGTCGTGTGACCGTAACCCGGAGGCCGGAGTGACCGGAGACAAAAGGAATTAAGTGTGACATGATGTGACACGGGGCTTGTTCGCACGGAGAAGTTGTGATCTGACTTATCCGGAGAAGACTTGTCGACAGATCTCTTGCCGCTTCTAATTGCAATGCCTTTTATCCAGATTCAACATGGCCCATCACCTCTTCCCTTGCATCCCCCCGCCCGACCATGGTCCATCTAATCCTCTCCTCCACAAAAGGTCTGCTCCTCGTCCTTTTCCCCGTCTAGTTCTCATCTTCTTCCAGGAAACCAGGGGCTTAGGTATTTTCCTTATGTCGGCTATCTGGGCCTCACCCCAGTCAAAGTCGAGGGCGGTCAGTCGTTCCGACGTCGGTGAAAATGTTGTTCTCACCTCCGTCACCAGTCGTCCGTACAAAACTCGATTCCGACGCGAAGCAATTGCTCGCCAAGTCAATCACCGTTTCCGTTCGTTGCTATGAATCGCGAGTCGGACGCGTCAGTGTGCTCCACTCCAACGTGCTGGTTGACCATACTCAAGTCCTCTGGTCAAAACCAGACGGCGAGGAATATGCCCCCATCGACGAGCTCGAGTTTCCATTCCGGATAACCGTACCGGCAAGAGTAGGGGGTTTCAGCACTTCCATATTCGTGGACTACCGCTGCATGTGGAGAGTCGAAGCTGGTTCGTCTGTCTTCTTTTCTTTTGTCTCGTGCTCATGCCTCCCAGTCTTGAACCATGTGCCCATAACCGCCGTGGGTTCGCGCCAGGTGAAGCACTTTGAGCTCCCTCTTGTCCGCTTCGATCTTCCCAGATACGACCCTCCATCTCCATCTCCCGCTAAACCTCTTCTTCTCCACCAAACAACAAAACCAAAAGCTCCTCGATTGCGATATTCCATTGATGCTCCAACATTTCCTATTGGTCCTCTTGACATTGTGTCGATTCCGGTGCACCTCATGCCCTTGGACAAGAGTGTCACCATTCGCTCAGCAACCGTAACAATTGAACGACGTATTCAGCTCAATGAAACCTACACATCCCCTTGTATCGAAGTACCCTCATCGCTTCCCATTCCGTCCGTAACGGGACTCGTGTCTGCTCGAGTCCCTGCTGGATCTTCGTCCTCATCAAAAAACACTACACCATCCTCATCCTACCACGAATCGGTTCCTGCCGTGCTCAATGGTTTAGAGACAATGTCATCTGACATATCCACATCTTCCGACCCAACGATCACCCCACACTCCCTGTATTACTCATCAACCTCTTTTGCTTCAGATCGACCCTTTCTCTCCCATGCTTCTCCAGTAACATCCACTACGCCCTCGTCGTCCTCAATCCTTCCCGCCAAGTCGGTCATTACCTCGATTGTTGATGCGGAATCTTCAGGACAATTCTTCCGGAATGATCAAGGCGTTTGGACCAAGACGGTAACTCTACAATGGCCGGCAGCCAAGCCCCATAGTCGATGGGCCATTGGTGAGACTATTCAAACCGAACTAGTTTCCGTCCGTTTCTTCGCTCGCGTCAAGGTCGGCTCTTCCATTTCATACAACCTTCGGCGAGGCACTCTAACCGAACTACATACAGATTAGTGTTTCTTCGCCTAACGGCACAGAGTCAATTGAACTTTCCGAACGAGAGCTTCTGATCGTCTCCACCAACGAGACAGAAAGGAAGGTCGCTGTATCCAAGTATAATGAACTACTCCTGAACCATGTGGAGAGGTCAGGGCACGTCCGCTCTAAGAGCAAGTCTCCTCGACGAAGCGGACGCGAGATGGATTCAGATCTACGTCCGCCGCCGGTGCCGTTCGAGGGAACAAGCAAACCGAGCAGTAACAGAGGTAGTGTCCGGGACCCTTTACATGCTACAAGCAGTGACAATGCAAGACTACGACGCCCGCATACAAGTGCGGGCCCGCGAGATAAAAAAGGGTTCAATTTTTCCGGTGCGCAAGAACGGATTGCATATCGTCTCGGGGATGGCTCAAAGAATATCGAGACGGAAAACATGTTCCGGAGGCGAAGAGAGGATACTTTGAATCCAGGTCTCGAAACAATGCCGTCTCGGCCAGAGACGAGCCAAGGATTGGGATCGAAACGGCGTAGCGGGATAGGAATGGGAAGCTTTTTCTCTGCGCCGAAGATATCAGTGGCGCCGAGTAGGAGCAGCAATGGGACGAATGCAAGTGTGAGTAATAGTAGCGTGTCGATGAGCAAGTCGAGCGTGTCAAGTTTCGGACCGGACGTAGGACCAACGGACAAGATGCGGGAATGGGAAGAGGAGCTGGCCAAGATTGAGATGAAGAGTCGGAAGTCGAGTGATTTGCTATGGGGCTTTGGAAGGAAACGGACTGCAGGTGCGCCCAAAGTTCCAGGATGGCCACGCTGAATAGTTCGATGTGCATTCTTTCTTTTTGATTTTACCTACACGCATTATCCATACAACACGCATGGGATTTCGTCTCTCTGCATACTAGAACATTAGCCAATACATTGTGACCCATGCATGACTCGTCTGTGACGCCGTGACATCGCGCGTCTGCTACTTGCCCCTCATTACGACTAAGAATGCAGAGCTTCCCATGGGCACGGTTCACGGGTGCATCAGTAGGCCGTAAGTTGTCTTGTCTGCCGGAATAACTATGTCTCATATTGTGTCGTCTTCTAATGCCACCCTTCCATTTGACTTACACCCCTCTTCCTCTCCACATGTTGGCTCCAATATTCTTCTCCCCATATGACAACATCCCACATCTGCAATGCTATACAATTCACCATGCGCTCTTCGTTTGTGTGCCTACATAACACTATCCTAGTCATGGCAATAGGCTATTTGCTTATGAAAGGTGCGTTTCATACGGGATAAGCCATTCTATGGAATCGGCGCGCTCACATCTCGGTATTCCCGGTATCATTCCATCAGCAACCACACCAAATCCAGAACAACTGTACAACGTGAGCATGCAAGTTCGGCTTCTTTTTCCTCATTTTGTATTTTTCTTTTCCTTCTCACTGGCTTCGCGTTCTTGCCGTCCTTCTCGTGGTTATTTCGCATCCGTCACGGGACACATGGCGCTTTTTTTCTTGTATTTACCATAACGCGTTATGATCTACTTCCGCAGCATAGCATCACTCAATTCTTTACATCCAGGAAATGGCTCCCGATTTGCGGCGTAAAGTAGATGCTGCCAGGGCTTTGCGTTTATCCCGAGAAGCTGAGATGAAGAAACAAGTCGACGCGCAGGTAAGCGAGCCACTACATTCCGAAAAGCACGTACTGATTTAATTATGTCTCCCTTTTTCTCGTTCGCATAAATCCACGTTTCCACCTTCCTTACCACATCGTCGCATGGTTGCTCGCCAAAACTACATCACGACGGGTGCCCTCTTATCCGTCGCTTGTCTATCTACCCGGCTCGCCCGATCATGATCACACGCGCTTGCTAAGTATAGCTTGCGAACGAATCTCGGCCAGAAGATGTGAAGCCTATTTGGGCAGACTCAAAGTAGTAGCCTTTCTACGCCCCTACCCGATTTGCCTTCATACTTCCGTTTGTATCTCAACCCCCTCGGGATCGAAGTCACGGAAGTGTCTCCGTTGTAAACTACATCTCAAGCCCGGACCAGATAATTCTGTCACACCAGTTTCTTCTGAATCGAAAATACACATTGTGCATCTGTATGGTACGCATCAGTCAGTATTCAAATCGGAAACCGACCCGTTAGGCATATTCTTGACAATTCTTGACATATGGCGCACCTCCGGTCATGCAGTACTATTTTTGCCAAGTAAGTGCGATTTTCACGATTATCGGTTCCGAACGCCCTTACTCACACCCGCTGCGGCTATTTGCTGACCTATTGCTATTGCCGTCAGCTGAGCATGCCGCAAGTATTTTTAAGCGATATTTTTTTCCTTCTTTGATGTTAGGATTGACGAACGTATCACGGGTATTACCGGAGAAGCGCAGAAGAATGGCAAAAAGCAACGATGAATGGGAAAACATCGGTTGTTACTGCCTCACGGACAAATCAGGTCATGCATGTATATGGGCGGGTGTGTATATCATGCTGTGGGATCCAAATCTGGCACGAACCTTGAGTTGAACGACTTTTTTTGCGTACAATTGCTTCCGGCCCGTTCTTCGCGCAACAAAGCATGTCAGTGCCCATATGAGATGATTGGATATTTGACTTCCTGGCGCCCCCACTGTTCTGTGCGAGATCATTGATGTGATGAACACGCGCGTTTCTTCTATGGCCGTATACGGTTTGGCAGAGTATAACCAGATTAGATTTCTTCTCCGCCAGCAACGGAATATGCTCGAACGTGACATACCATGCTAAAAGTTTCAACTTGGTTACGTCCCAGTACTGCGGCAAAATCATGTGCGCCCGCGTACAAGCTCAATACGTTTCTGGGAAGGCCCACCCCTCGCCGGATAAGTACAAAGCCAATTTAAGCTTAAGATCATCGGTCAACGTGTGCATGTCCATTAGTGGTTGGGGTGGTTCCCTTCCCCTGTGTCCACAGCCTAATTGAATTAAAGTAGAGTTCATATTTAAATCCCGCGATAGTCCCACTTCGACGAACCATCACGCGTGTGTCAAAGTAAACTTTCGGTGATGTCAGAAGCGTGAAGCGAAACTTCATGATCCTGGCGTGGCGCGGCATCCAGTAACTAAATCAGGTAGCCCCCTCGAACAGGGTCAATCAATATGCAAAACGTTCCATCAAGTGTATTGACTGAGGGCAGAAGCACTTGCAAAACAGGGTAAGTACATGAGAGCTCGATGACGCTTATAAGAGGCTACTTGAAGGTGTCACGCCACACTACTCCTGACTTACGTCGATTTGAAGCCGGAAGTTAATTTTCCGAGCATCTTTAAGGCAAAACATGACATACACTTTCTAAAAGCAAAGACACAATAAGAGGAACTCGAGCTGATTTTAAGACTACCCAACGTGGCTGTTGTGGTTCAAACCCTTTCAGTATCATTCAAGCTACGGTAACATTACCGCGGACTGTAGTTTCATGGCACACGCTTCCATCAGACGAATCTAAGCTTTTGCGGGAAACGGTGCTGTTGATTGACAGCCCATTTTATTTAGGCCAGCTGCCACTTGATGTACCATTTATACAACGAGACAGCCTCATCTCAAAGGAATTGGTTATTGTCAATGTTGAAGTGATACTGTTGCGAATACCGAGCCGACCAGAGATACAACATCATGATGGAGTTCGAATGAGACTTGGAGGCGTCGAATGTAATGTTGGTCCAGATATCAAATTTATAAGAAAAGATCATTGGAAACCAGATTGACTGAAAACTAAAACGACAGACTTGATGAGACTTCTAGATACAGGTAGTGATGGATGGTATTGAGCAGATGCGTTAAAGCCAGAATGAGAGGTGAGAGGTGATGCGACGGTCAGCCCTTACCTGGAACCCACAAGGCATCGTCAATTCGACATCGAAAAGATAAGCATCAAAGAATTCGTAATATAGTCGAAGACTTACCTAGAAGGGCTGATGTCCTCAACTACATCGCGCGCTCTTCATGCGTCGCCCTAGGGCCTGGCAAAAACTCGTAAGCAACAAATAATTCAGCCGGTGAAGGCAGATTATCGTACAACGGTGGATGGGCGGAATCTTCAGAGTTTACACGTGAGGGGGTGTTCATGGGATTAGCATTGGGTATCGATGACACAGTGGTCGCATTGCTGTTTGCGATGGATCTGTTGCTGTCGGAAGAGTTTTCGCCCAGAATAACACTGGCAGTGGAAACTGTGCTTAATGCGGTGTTTAAAGTGCTGTATGGAGCTGGAGAAGGGCTTCGATGCTGCGAAGACGAAGACGTCGGTCCGGAAAGAGGTGGTGTATGATTGTGCCCGATCGATGCAAAAAGTAAATCTTTGTTGATACCAAGATAATCTCCTTGGGATGAGGGAGATGTAGATGAGCTAGGAGAGGTAGATAAGGATGACGAAACACTTGTCGAATTCTTCGTAGAAGGTCCCGGAGGAGCTGAAGTTGAAGTTGCAACCGATTCAGCGGCGGCAGCCGCAATTGCGGCTTCTTGCTTTCTCTTCTCCTCGGCCTCCTTGCGCTGGTGTTCCTCGTGGTCAATCATTGACAATCTCATCGCTTCCATTATCATCAACTTTTCGTGCAACTTTGGTCAGGATCGAAAGGTTCTATGTAACGAAAAGACGCTCACTTCTTCAAGGTCTTGACCAGCTAATCCCATGTATTGTTCAAAATTCTGGTTCTGGGGCTGCTGCCGCCTTCGTGTTCTTCTATTCCCTCCATGGTCAACACCTTCGGCTTGTGCCTCTTCTGGAGTCAACGCGTGGACTCTTCCACTAGTTACACCAACAGGTATGAGTCTATCTCCTACTTGGCGCATAATTATCCTTCGATTAGCGCGACGCGCAACTGCTGCACGAACTGCAGCCAACTTGGCTTCCCAGTCCGGACGAATTTGATCTAGAGATAATGTATAAGAACGTAATATGGAAATTTAGATAGAATTGTTGGGCAAACCGATTGTCACAACCTCCGGACTGTCGGCTCCGAAGCTCTTCTGACGTCGTTTGTGGGTAGGATAGGATGGTGCCGGTGATTGGTGCTGACTTCTCGACGATTCAGCAAACAACGACTGCGGCATTCACGGCGTTAAGGATTGAGACTTTATATTCGGGCAATTATACGAGTCGCTCACGTTTTCGCAACCAATACCGACGCGCCATGGTGGTGGTGTATAGACAACCCCGAAGTTCTCTTGGACGCAATATGGGCACGCAGCCGGTTCAGAGACGATATGAGTGGTGGTTGGTTCAATCCGTTTAATTTGCACAAAGCACTCTGTACAGATCGCTTGGTCGCAACATCTGGAATGGTTTATATTTGGGGGGTAATACTGCAATGCACGCATGAGACAACACAAAAGTATTGAAACTTGAGGCAGGCGCACCAGGAAGCAGATAGGACATTCGACGGCCCCTCTATATAACGCTGCCTCCGGTTTGCTCGGCTCCTTCAAAGCTCCTGGTCGTTTGTTCGCCTTCGCGGGAGCATGAGAGTGGGCCGAGACTTCTATGCGCGTCACGGTTTCGTTGTTATCGGAGTCTGATGTTGGCAGCACCTTTCTTGCTGCAAGAATCTGGTCATCATCCCAATTCTCATCATAGTCCTCGAGAGGTCTGTAGAAAGGCGCCAAACGTCGTGAACATATGAGTTGCGTAACCACATCTTGATTCCAGTCTCGTGGGCCGGTGTAGATGCCCTGAGGAGACAGAGATCCATAATCGACGGTCTCGTCGTGATGGCCACGTCCCGACGATGAACTGTTACCCATTGTTACTAGCTGTCCCGTATTGGATGCCCTAGGTCGTGATACCAGTCCTCGCAATGCTACTCAGCGTAAAGTCCACAGCAGTTGATGGTTATTTGTAAGGTGGCGCTGCACATCGGCCTGACTCATCGTGTCCTACATATCATCAGCCATCATCTTCCACGAATCGGAATGCATTAAGGGACATTTGATACTGGCGGGAAAGGTCAATGCTCGCGGCCAGACGGGCTATCGGCGGCAATTTATCATGATTTTATGTAGTACATTATCGTTCAAGTATCTCTACACAATAATGTCAATGTTTAATAGAAAGCTGACTGCATGAGCCCTGCGCTACTCGAGGAGTCTGGGTGTGTTCTGGGAGGCGCTTTGAATTTGGAATGTTCGATAGCGTGATTGTATTTGGAAGGACATAACTTCCGGCTCGACTCATTCCCGCGTTTCTAACGGCAGGGACAGACTGACCATTTGCCCTCGGGACCAAAACTCCCAGCACTGCCCCGAAAGCCGTCCTCCAGAGACGCCACGTCACTCTGGCACGTGCGCCTCAGCGATCAGGAGTCAATTAACAATTTCAAAGCTTTTCCTTTATACGGCCTCCCCTCTTGACTATAATTTCTGGTTGTCGACTGCATTGGTGGTCCTCACTTTTACCTCTGTCGATCGTCATGGACGCCCCATGGACCCGTTCTCCCGAAGAGATCCTCCAGCACTTCGGCGTTGACGCGAGTACTGGCCTTTCTCTAGGCCAAGTTGCCAAACACGCGGAAATATATGGACGAAATGGTGCATTACACATCTTCTCAAAGTTTAGCCTTCTCACCTTCATGTTTATCTCTAGAGCTGCCCGAGGATCCGCCTACGCCCCTATGGGAACTCATTCTTGAGCAATTCAAGGACCAGTTGGTTTTAATACTTCTGGCGTCTGCTGTGATATCTTTTGTACTGGCTTTACTCGAGGACTCTGGCGACTCTTCCTTCCTGACTGCATTTGTCGAACCCTCTGTCATTCTGCTCATCCTCGTCGCAAACGCTGCGGTCGGCGTCATTCAGGAAACCAGTGCTGAAAAAGCCATTGATGTAGGGATAACACGCCTTTCACGCGTTTTTGTCGGTGATCAATATTCAGCCCCTTCTAGGCACTCAAAGAATATAGCCCTGATGAAGCCAAGGCTGTTCGTTCTGGTAACGTTCGCCGCATACACGCATCGGAGCTGGTACCGGGCGACATCATCACCGTAGCAGTGGGAGACAAGATACCTGCTGATGCCAGACTCCTTTCCGTTTCATCGAGCAGTTTCAGAATCGACCAGGCCATTCTCACTGGCGAAAGCACGAGTGTGAACAAGTCAGTTGATACTGTAAGGGATCTCGGTGCGGTGAAGCAGGATATGACCAATATTCTTTTCTCGGTGAGTTGATACTTTCACTTCGTTTCGTTTCGCACAGCCAACTCTTGCAGGGAACCACTGTTGTAAATGGAAATGCGAGGGCTGTGGTAGTTTTCACTGGTCAAAAAACAGCTATCGGGGATATCCACAAATCAATTACTTCCCAAATATCTGAGAAGACGCCACTTAAACGCAAACTCGACGATTTTGGTGACCAGCTTGCCAAAGTTATCACCGTCATATGCGTACTAGTTTGGCTCGTCAATATCCGTCATTTCTGGGACCCAAGTCACCATGGCGCCATTAAGGGCGCAATCTATTACTTTAAAATTGCCGTCGCTCTAGCCGTTGCAGCTATTCCTGAGGGTCTGGCTGCCGTTATCACTGCTTGTTTGGCTCTGGGAACTAAGAAAATGGCGCAGAAAAATGCAATTGTCAGGAATCTCCCTAGTGTTGAGACTCTTGGGTGTACGAATGTCATTTGCTCGGATAAGACTGGAACTCTGACGACAAATCAGATGAGTGTGTGCCGGGTGCGTTCCCAGATCTAAATTCCTTTTGATTATTCTGACTGTTATCCCACAGTTTCTGATCATAGACGGAGCTACAAGTGAGCCTCGCGAGTATACTGTGGAAGGAACGACATACTCTCCCATTGGTGCAATTACTGCTGTTGGGAGAAAGGAGGCCGAACTTCAGTCTGACCCGATTCAGCGACTCGCAGAAATTAGTGCTCTGTGCAACGACGCTAAAATTATGTATAACGTGGTACGCTTCAGTCAAATATCCAAAACAGTTACAACATCTCACAGACGTGGTTTCTCTTAAGGAGAAGTCCTCGTATACCAATGTTGGTGAACCCACAGAAGCTGCCCTCAAGGTGCTCGTTGAGAAAATCGGCAGTAGAGACGCCGAAGTTACAAAGTCTCTCTCATATCTTTCAGAGGCTGCCCGTGCCAATGCTGTCAACGATCACCTCGAGCGTACGATTCCCCGTCTCCTCACTTTCGAGTTCTCGCGCGACCGGAAGATGATGTCTGTTCTCGTCGGACTTAATGGCGGTGGTGCTCTTTTCGTGAAAGGTGCTCCAGAATCTGTCTTGGAACGTTGCACGTCTGTCCTTGTTGATGGCAAAACCGTTCCATTGACGCCGACACTTCGAACGACGATTCTAGAGCGCACATCCTCTTACGGTTCTGCTGGCCTGCGTACACTTGCCCTCGCATATGTCAACGTCCAAGATATTGATGCTGCTCATTATCACTCCGAAAGCACGAAGGAATATGCCCGTTTCGAGCAGAACTTGACTTTCGTGTCTGTTGTCGGCATGCTTGATCCTCCCCGCCCAGAGGTTCGTGAGGCTGTCGCAAACTGCAAAGCTGCTGGAATCCGTGTCATTTGCATTACTGGCGATAACAGGGGCACTGCGGAGACCATCTGCAGACAAATTGGAATTTTTGAGGAGGATGAGGATTTGACTGGAAAGAGCTATACGGGACGGGAGTTAGATGCCTTGAGCCACGAGGAGAAGGTTGCAGCGGTGCAGAGGGCGAGTTTGTTCAGTAGGACGGAACCCGGGCACAAAAGCCAGCTCGTGGATCTGTTGCAGGGCTTGGGGATGGTTGTCGCTATGGTGAGTTGATCATACATGCAGACAACTTTGTCGCTGATAGGTTCCGTGTAGACTGGGGACGGTGTCAACGATGCACCTGCGCTGAAAAAGGCTGATATTGGTGTCGCGATGGGCAGCGGTACCGATGTGGCCAAGTTGGCTGCAGACATGGTCCTTGCGGACTCAAACTTCGCGACAATAGAGAAAGCGGTTGAAGAAGGTAGACTTATTTATAACAACACAAAGCAGTTTATTCGATATCTTAGTACGTGTATCCGTTCTGCGCCTTATCTAGTGCTAACACCCTTTTCTAGTTTCCTCTAATATTGGCGAGGTCGTTAGGTGAGATGGTCTCGACCGACTCCTTTCACAATGGTTCTAACTTCTGCTTTATAGCATATTTCTCACTGTGTTACTCGGCATGCCCGAGGCACTAATTCCTGTCCAACTTCTCTGGGTTAACCTCGTCACTGACAGTTTGCCTGCAACTGCCTTGGGTTTCAACCCAGCAGACCACTCTATCATGCGTGTGCCTCCAAGGAACAGCCGCGAGCCTCTTGTTGGCAAATGGCTCTTTTTCCGATACATGGTCATCGGTACTTATGTTGGCTGTGCGACTGTCTTTGGATATGCCTGGTGGTTTGTATTTTATCAAGATGGCCCTCAGATATCCTTCCACCAACTGGTACGCCCTTCTGTCCTCTGCAATTCCGTTGACTGACTCCGCGCCTTAAGACTCACTTCCATCAATGTACCTCCCTATTCCCCGAGATTGGTTGTGAGATGTTCACGAACGAGATGGCGCGTCGTGCTACAACCATGAGTCTCTCCATTCTTGTCACTGTGGAAATGTTCAACGCCATGAACTCGCTGTCTGAAAATGAGAGCCTGTTGAAACTCCCTCTATGGCGGAACCCATTCCTTGTGGGTGCGATTGCGCTCAGCATGGGGCTACACTTCATGATTTTATATGTACCTTTCTTTACTGTAAGCTTCATTCCTCATTGCATTCTCATCGGATACGCTGATCATTTTGCAGACACTTTTCGCTATCACTCCACTCAATTGGATTGAATGGAAGGCAGTCTTGTACCTGAGTGCTCCCGTCCTTGTCATTGATGAGATTCTTAAATTTGTCACGGTGCGCTTTTGAGCGTTGAGCATGATTCTGTTGCATCTGACGTGACTTTGAAAGGCGACATTGATTGATCCTCCTTCGAGGGTAAAATTCGACTAATCATACTACATGTATTCCGTAGAGGAATGGAAGCACGACTGTAACACGGTGGACAAATGGCACCCATGTCAGATCTTGGTAATCGCCCTCATTGAACATTCAGCAGGCAGAATTGTTTCCTGAGAGCACGCACCTTCACAGAACTATGGACAGCGTATAAGTAGCGTGTTGTGAGTTGGCAGCAAGCCTCGTTGGTAGCTCGTGTTCTCCTTAAGGTTCCATCAACGAATCCTGAGATTTTACTTGCATTTGTTCTGAGCTGCAAGCCTCTGCGAACTATGAACAGACCTCGAAGCCACTTTTCGTCGAGAGAAGACATATAAGTAATACACTTTCGTCGCTAGGTCGCCATTACTGGGGTGCCCGTTACGTAAGTTTCGTGTCGCCTTTGGGGGTGGTTACATACTCCACTTGGTTTGAATGATCAATTGAGGGTTTTCATCACACGGTTTCTTTCAGTTGTTGTCGGAAGACGTCTCGTCTTTAACCATCCTCTCTTTCACGGCACTTTTGCCAATCACGTTCTTTACACAACCAACCTCAAGTAATAATGCGCGTTTTCGCACCCGTTGTCTTCATTCTCGCGTCTCTTGTATTCTATACCCTCGCCAGGTCCCATAATTCCCACACTCCTTTCCGAAAACGTCACATTCATAGATCTTTGGATACTCTATCGACAGTAAATGCCACCTCGGGGGATGAGAGGAAGGTCTTGCAGAAAAGGTTTGGTCCCTCCGCCAGGTTCTCGTTTTATAAACCTGGGCTGGGGGCTTGTGGTCAGACCAACGGGCGTAACGACTTTGTAAGGGTATTATTCTATCAGTAAGCACTGTTTGTTAACGAAGTTCCAGATTGTCGCGTTGAATCGAGAGGTAAGTAAGATTCAAAAGTAACGAGGCCTTCTAGTTAATCCCCGTTTTCAGCAATTTGGAAACGGCGAGAACTGCTTTAAAACGATCACGATCACCTATGGGGGTAAGAGTACTCAGGCAACAATCGTGGACGAGGTAACATCCATACCATTTCTTTCCATACCAGCTGTGTAACTCCGCGAACAGTGCATGGAGTGTCCGTACGCCGCTCTCGACTTTTCACCTGGCCTCTTCGATTTCTTCGGGTCCGAATCTGCCGGTTATCTCTATGGGTCGTGGGAGTTTGGATCCGGAGAGCCAAAGACGACGTCTACTCCAAAGCCAGCACCGACTACTACGACCACGCAGGTGAAGCCAACAACCACGTGGACACACGAACCTACGACTAGCTCAACTACCACCAAAACGACGTCGACCTCCACATCAACCTCCACATCGACCTCCACATCAACTCAGTTCTCGACGTCCTCCTCGGTGGCGTCCAGTACTACCAAGACTTCCTCATCAACGACTTCCAGTAGTTCCTCCACTAGTGCCACCTCATCAAGCACTGCCATTCCTGTCTCTACTGATGTTTTGGGTCAGTTAGACCTAGTGATGTCGGATCTGGGTGCTCTTCTCGTTGGTGGTGTACTCATTGGGGTTGGTGGACAATAATTGGACTTCTTTTTCTACATGATACATACATAGTTGCCTTTCTCTTTGGTTTCCGGGATGCATAATACTATTTGCCATGGACCAAGCTTTCGTCGAACATCGAGATTTCTTTGTTACACTCTGGAAGGGCCACAGAGTTTGTTGTTATTTGGAAATCACATATCGCCTTAATATCACCGAATTTTGTAGGGACGACCGTTCATATTTTATTCCCCCTCGCCTCGCGCTAAAAGCCGCCTTACTCTCTCTCTCTCTCATCCTACGCTCGTTATCGCTTTTACGGATTTACAGACTTGCAATGCTTGCAGGTCTTTGTCAGCTCTCTCTTCTCCTCGTGGCACCTTTGGCCGCATGGGCCAATCCTCATGGATCTTCCCATCACAATCGACATGTCGAGATCGCTAGGCGCCAAACGGGAGATGTCCAACTCTTCAAGCGTTTCTCCAGTGCTCGATGGACTTTCTACGATGTCGGACTGTGAGTTGATACCATCTGTTGATGAGATTAAAACTCAATATCCTTTAGTGGTGCATGTGGTAAATACAACGTTCCATCCGATTTTGTTCGTTACGCTTTCCCCCCTATGATATGACGATTTTTTTATGAACCGATTTTTAGATTGTCGCTTTGAATAGTGCTGTACGTTGTCGTCCCTTTCTACGTTAGTCGAAATTTACCATAGATCAGCAATACGGAGGGGGTTACCCGGGTCCCTACTGCTTCAAGCAAATTACCATGACCTATAATGGCAAGACCACCACTGCCACCATCATGGACGAGGTACGCTGAACCAATCGTCTATGAACTTGCTTTGATGTCCTTGTTAGTGTCCCGGATGTCCTTATGGTGGTCTTGATTTGTCCCGCGGACTCTTCACGTTCTTTGCGCCGGAATCTGTTGGTGTCCTTCAGGGTACTTGGTACTTTAATGATGGCAGTAGCGATGACGATAATTCTCCGCCTCCGCCGCCGCCGCCGCCGCCGAAGAAGACGTCTACTTATGTTGCCCCGACCACCAGCACCAAATATACACCCAAGGCCACTCCCACTTGGACCCCTGATCCTACCACCTACTGGACTCCGGACCCTACTACTACTACTACCAGCAAGAAAACGAGCACTACGTACATCCCTCATACGTCGTCTTCCACTAGTACCAGCCACAGCAGCAGCGCTGCTTTCTCCTCGTCCTCATCCTCATCCTCGTCCTCGAAGTATTCGTCCTCGACTTCTTCAGTTCACGCTACCTCTTCGTCCATCACTGCCTCCGCCACACCCTCAGCTACTCCCTCATCTACGGATAGCAGTCGCAACTTGGCTGCCCTTGGACAAAGCTTCCTTGAACTTGGTGTGCTAGTGGTAGCCGCTGCCTAACAGTTAGAATATATGTATAACGTGGATGGGTTAGTTGGTGATGTATCTGGGATATATACCACTTTCGCCTTTGCCTTCTCGTTATCTTATCTTAAATAATCGGTCTGCTAACACTCAAGCACGATAGTTAAACTTCGTCATACATAGGTATAGTAATCTTCAAGCAATCTATCTGGCAAGTAGACTTCTGATAAAAATTTCCCATCATATTGAGTGTTTGTTCGCTTTCCGCGCAAGCTTCGTGTGATATGTGCACATTGTGCACAAACCAATGACATACCGTCAGACTCCATTTGGAACAATTTGGAGAAGAACTCTGCGGCATTTGAAGTCACAGTTGGATTCCGAGGTATATGATTGAAGTTACATAAAGAATAATTGCTGTACATGTTGCATATATATCCTGTTCGTTAATCGGATTCACTTAGGCTTTGGTGATAGAATCGATCTGTCGTTTGCCTGTACGACATGTGACGGGCGCCGAATACCGAGTCCAAAGCCGGCCAGACGTTACCGAGAACTTTTCTCTGGAATAGATATTTAGATTCTATATGCATAATTGCATGCTTGACTAATGATTCGTTATGGGAGTCAAGTAACTACCATTCCGGCCTCCCTGCAGGTCCTCGTGCCTTTGACGTCTTTTCCATCGATGTTCGCAGGGTGTTTAAAGCATGGAAATATCGTGTACATATGATTCTAAACGAACCCTTGCAACGTTGCTGCACCAGCCACGCCCGTCAGAATTGTTTGTTTTTATATACACAAAAGTCCTTGGCAGGATCAGATCAACTTATGGAGTTGTCATCCGTTTCAAGAACTTTGTCTCCTTTGTTACCTGCTCCCATCATCTTGTTTCCTCCTTTCCTGCTGCTGTCTCCGACGAGTCTCTCACTCTTTGGAACCACGCTCGTTAAGAACATTTAGAGTCCACGATACCACAAATGCGTTTTAGAGCTGCTCTGTTGTCCTTTGTCCTACCCTTGGCTGTCGTTGGTCACTCTCCTCGCGGCAGTGCTCATACACGTCACCACCAGCTTGCAAAACGCGCGGCTGGGGAAGTTGAGTTACATAAACGGTTCTCGTCTGCAAAATGGACTTTCTACGATGTCGGCCTGTGAGTTTTCAATCTCGCCATATAGATCAATGACGGTCTAAGCTTATCAACTATAGTGGTGCTTGCGGACAGACTAACGTTGCAAGCGATTTCGTGTGTCTTGACTTCCCGTTCTATTTTGCCACTCCCGCTAATACGCTTCGTATAGATCGTCGCGTTGAATAGTGCTGTGCGTTGTTATACTTCGAGGTGTCTGTATACGCGTCTTATTTAAAATCTCTTACGTAGCAATATGGTGGAGGATCTCCGGGACCTAACTGCTTTAAAACCATCACCATGTCGTACAATGGGAAGACGACTACTGCTACTATCGTGGATGAGGTCAGTAGTCCTTATGTGCCACATAAAAGCAAGTACTCATATAAGTGTCGCTAAACAGTGCCCTGGTTGTCCTTATGGTGGTCTCGACCTTTCTTCTGGTCTTTTCACATTCTTCGCTCCTGAATCCGTTGGTGTCATCTATGGTGAATGGTCCTTCAACGATGGTACGCCTGCCCCCGCGCCTGCCCCGCCCAAGACCACGACTACGAAGGAAGCCCCTCCTCCCCCTCCTCCCCCGCCCAGGACTACCTCGACCAAGGAGCAGCCCACCACGACCTGGAAACCTGAGCCCACTACTACATGGAAGCCTGAGCCTGAGCCTGAGCCCACCACGACTTGGAAACCCGAGCCAACGACCTCGTCGTCAGAGCCCAAGTCTTCTTCCTTCTCCACGCACATCTCCTCCAGCTCCTCCAGTTTCTCCAGCTCTTCCAGCTCTTCCAGCTCCTTCAGTTCAGTGGTGTCCAGCTCAGCCAAGCCCAGCTCCACTGTGTCTGGGTCGCAGACGTCAGTTGCACCGACACCCTCTTCCGGCTCTCAGCAGCCCTTGTCAAACTTCCAGGCCGCTGAGAACGTACTCAGTGCTATGGGCGAGATTGTCCTGGCCGGTGTTTCACCTTGAATTCATTCGCTATCCTTGGAGACAGCCATGCCTCCGTCAATACCCTTCCCTCTTTCTGTTGCTACTAATATATACCGCTAATTTACTGGCTGGGCACCATTTCACGATACCCTTACATACCTAGCACTGAGCGTCGCATATTATTTCTTCTGATTATTTAGTCAATTGAATTGGCCAGAGTTTTTATAAGCATTGACATACACCAGTAAAGTACAACTATTGATACATAAGGTTTATCGAAAGAAAAAGTATCATGACGGGCGACACAAGGTGAGAAAAGTGATCACAACAAGTGATCATTGGGATATAGAATGGCTGAGAAGATACAAAGGAGATACAGTTGAGGATTGTGATGAAGGGAGTAAGTCAAGTAACAAGTCAAGAAAGAGGGATTGTTAACAAAAAATATAGATCAATGATAGCATTGGACCAGTAGGACTTGAAGTCCACTGTCCTTCACCCACCCCCGGGATGCCTTTTTCTTATTCTTGCGGATATCCTTAATCAACGCACTCCGACTTGAGTGCATGATACGCTGTACTGCTGCAGGACCTTGGTCTCTCACCGCGATATACTCACTGATGTTAACGAAGGCACGAGACTTCAAATAAGCCTTGGCAGCGGTGAGAGAGGAAGGAAGAGGGGAAGTTGCGAGACCTAATTCAATGATGAGGGCTTGGAGGAGAGTGAGACGGCAGGTAGAGTCCTGTCGTGCGGCAGGATTGGAGAGGAATCTGTGCAACAATTAGGATAAATAAAAAAAGCATTTGGAAGTCACACACGAAGTGATATAACCAAAAGCCTCCTCATACATTAAAGGGGAACTGACACCGACACCACTCCCTCCATAGTCAGAAAACTTGTCAGAAGCATCGTCTACAATAGACCGACCACCGAACCCAGCGGACTTCTCTCTGTTGACCTTCTTCGACTTGGTTTTGACTACGTCTTGTTTCTCTGTAACAATAGATGTAGTCGGAGTTGCAACAGGTTTAGAGCGGACACGCTTGGAACGAGCAGACGATGGTCCGGACGACGAAGGGGCAACATTCACGGGAGAAGGTTGCGACTTCTTCGACTTCTTCTTCTTTGCAACGGCCCCGTTGGGAGCAACGATAGCCTTTCCCGTCTTTGCTTTCTGACTGCGACGCCCAGACCCCGGCTGAGCCACACTAAGGGTAGCCAAACCGATAGTAAGGTCTGTCATGCCTGGAGTGTCTGCTCGAGCATCGTCGAAATGGTTAGGCGTAGATATAACCGTTTCCAAGATGCTGCGCTGCGACCTTGGGCGACTTAGAATGACGAAGTCGTTATCAGATGTTACGGCGCTATCCAAGGATTCGTCCGCAGATAAAGAGGAGTCCTCTGATACGGTGTAGATGATTTCATCATCTGAGTCATCAGACCGAGGGGCGGAAAAGGGGCGTGTGTTGTTTGAAAGCATGACGAAAGATGACAAGTTCGATATCGCTGAAAGAGCTGGTGAGGCAAGAGGATTCGGGGTAGACATAGTAAGCAGAGTCGGCGACAACGATGCCGTATGTCGGATCAGCAATTACACCAGGAAACCTGTCAGTCAAAAGAATGATAACGAATTACTGACGGGGTGGTGGGAGGTTATAAGAATGTGTGAGACGTGTGAGATGGTGATGGTAAAAGGAGAAAAGAGACCTCGTTGTATGATGAACGTTGGAAACGCATGTTTGGGATTTTTTGATCTACTTCCTTATTTAGATTAACTTATGGGCGGTTGCCACTGGCTTCATAATTAGCTAATCAGCATTCAAAGGATGAGCGGAGGTGGTACATTTGATGGAGTATCTACGAGTTGACGTAAATCAGGTGTAAGTGTGTGGCGAAACCGACCGAAAGGGAAACAAAACGTGTTCTCACCTCACGAGGTAATCTTCCAGTAAACAGCGCTGTTCTCGGGACCCACGACTGCACACTGCTCAACTTGCACATTTTGTTTCCATAATTTACCATGCAAGTCAAGGACCCTTTTTGCTTTGCGTCGACGGAGCATGAAGCGACCGCCTTCAAGTGTCTCGAGCGTTGTTGGAACAGGAATACTTGATTTCTTGCCATTACCAAGTTCAGACTCATAGTTCTTTCCCCATACAACGAGATCGCGTCCGCCAACATCAGTCGTTGCGCCGGTGTTTAACGTGAGCAAGACATGGCCGGTGGAAGATATCGTTATGGCATGAGGGGCGATAGGCTGAAGGCTTTGAGTTGCGTCGCTATCTGTAGGTACGTAAATTAGAATGCGTCTAGTCACGGAAGAAGAGGAGCTATTTACACTCGAGAAGACCACTGACGTTCTTAGCACGAAGCGGAGTGCTTTGTGAACTACTGTATGTATTACTACCCAGACCACCCCATCGACCATTGCCACAGACAAGGAGGTCAATTGTAGTCGGAGAGGAAACCCCAGTGCACTCTACAGTAAAGGCTGTTAGATCCCCGCCTGCGAAGAAGGCAACATGAGTTCGAGCCAGGCGGACAACAATGACATTCCCATCCTTACCTGCTGTGATGTTCACACATTTCGTGTTCTTGCGGCCTGCGGAAGACTTCCAGAGAACAACTTCAGTCGGAACAATGATCGTATCCAATGCGACATTACTTCCTAATCCAGCTTGTCTGAAGACTCAAAAGTAAATGCAGGGAACACATGAACGATCGCTTCACCGACCCAAAATCGTTGGCACCCCACGAAAGGACTCTCCCATCTGGCGTGCGTGAAAAACTTGTTCTTCCACCGGCAGCAATTTGTGCCATTTGAATGCCTTTGAGAGCGGGAATTTCGAAGAAATTGGTACAAAATCTGATGTTTGAATCGTCTATTCCAAGTAGGTTTTCTGATGCTGTGGGTGCGGGACCGGGACTTGTTCGAGAAGAATTTGCGAAAGAACCGGCAAGAGATTTTGGAATAAGTTCAACGTCAAGATGACCGTTTGTTTTGGAACGATGATGAACCGTAGGATTAGGAACTTTGAACTTGCGTAATCCAAGTTGACCAAATGCGTTTGCTTTCTTGTCGACTGGATGAGCAAAAGTTCTCCCCTTGGACGTCAGTGCAAGGACGTGGTGGTCTCCAGCTTCAATGGAAACAATTCTGGATCAGGGTCACTTAGAAGGTGTTTGTTAGGAAAAGAATATATGCTCACTTTTCGCCCCATGAGAGATTTTGTTCGGGAGTAATCTCAACGAAATCAACTGTCTCATCTTCGCCCCAAAGCCATCCTGTCCCCCACCAAGAATCGCTGGACGGCGTGGGTGCACCTGGACGAAGTGCCTGTTTGGCAGACTCAGTTGACAATGCATAGACCTTGCCAGAGGCGGACAATGCGTAGAGTTTTCCGTCAGTAAGCTTTAGTTTCGTGATATTCTGCAGAACTCCTCAGCCATTTCCACTAAGCGGCAGGGTTTCGAAAGGCACCTTTTCCCTCAGAGTTAGAATCGGCTTCCTTTTTTGAACATCACCACCTGTGAATCCATTGCCCCATTGATACACGTCGCCTCGAGGATCGACACACGCCGCATTGTCTTTGTAGATCGCTAGATCGCGAAGTGCAACTCCATCTAGCCACTCCGCAACAGATGGTGTTCTGATGATGTCTGTTTCCTCCATCGTGAGTGTATTAGACCTATTGCTGGTCAGCTTGTGCATCAACGAAGCATCGTGCGACATACTTGTTTGAACCCCAAACGACGGTTCGAAGGTCATCTGAATCTGCTACGTCACCCCCCGCAATCAGACTCGATTTTTTATCCGTGGCATTTCCCGATGCAATTTGTGAAGCGGCGTCGTTATGGATAGGTCGGTTGTTTGTATACCAAAGTATGTACGCAGCAAATGTACCAGATGAGATGACTAGTCCAGGATGTAGACGAAAGCGTGTGCGTGCATTGCGCACCGTAGAAGATGCCTGGAAATGAAGCTTGCGAAGGCTAGGGCTGAGAGAAGATCTTGCACGTCTGAACATGGTTGTATTGTAACAAGAACAGTGTGCGTCACCGTGAAACAACCAACCTGAGACAAAAGTCTAAAAGTCTCCGACGCGGCTGGACGCGATCACGTGCAACTCTTCCTCTCGGGTTGGCCTTGAGCAAGACTAGTTGTGAGCATGTGTACCAAATATGTATTGAGAATGATCAGCTGTAGACCACCGATTCAGGTGGCAACAAGCTACGCTCCCTCGGAAGCTTCCTAAGCTGTATGTTAGCGAGTAATTGTAGGTACTTTTAAGGATACCCAATCTATGTATCTGAGCGTAGACGGCTCGAGTATGTCGTGGGGTACCATTCAATATTCAATATTTATTCAATTGTGATAGACATGATAGACATTAAGTCCTTCAGCCTCCAGTCAGAGCAAGAAGGAAGAAATATTGTGTCAATTCTCAAGGATGGGGGATGCGATCTAATCATACTATTTCCCTCAAGATGACCCGAGTCAGAAGAAGGGCAGGTGATGGTCCCCACGCAGGAAGCTGGAACGACGTATTGATTTTTTGGATGAGATTGTAACAAGCACAAATGTCCGCTGGACCAGTGGCTGTCGGGAAAAGGGTTTGAGCAAAGGTATTAATATTAAGCATTCTTAGCTGGTCAAAATATTATTGTGGACCTCAACGAGCCATTATCATTTTTGAAGTTGTGGATCAATCCAAACAGCCTTTTGCAAAGGATGAGCGCGATATGATAGATTTAATGCAAGTACTTACCTGTATCATTACACTCTCCTGTCCATCCTTTTCGACCGTCCGTTTCTCCGAGCCTCTCTGAACGCTAGGAGTACTCACATAGCGCGCGAGGTTTTCGAGCTTCAAAGCATCAATTCCATACTGTTTCGCAAGCCGCTCGACATCCTGTGTCGAAGATGCGGATTTGCGTTCATCCAAAAGATAACTCAATGCTGATGCGCGGAGACGGTTGTGTACGGGGGAGGTAGACGACGCTTCATGTTCTGATTCAACACGGGATTTGAAGAGTTGTGATGTCTCTTTCGCCGCCGCCGCCATCGACTGCACAATGTTACCTTCGTTATACGGAGGGAATTGAGGATGTTGAACATACCGGTCGTATCCTCTCCATATGATGATCCACGCGTACAGGGCCCAACTGATTGAGGTTGGCTAGAAAGTGTGGGTCATGCGCATCCTTTTCAATCTCTAAAGTGATCTGAGCGGACAGAAACGGGGGATATGACAGTCCAACCTTGAGTTTTCCTTTCGCTTGCACGTCCATCGCCGAGAGAGTTTTCTGGAGGAGAATGAGAGGGATGAGGAGTACGCACGCCGGCCCACGAAGGAGCGTCGGTGCGTTTTGGTAGTTTGCGTCCAGCCTTAGATGCTACACCACCCATCTGTCGAAGTTAACAAAAGTTCTCAATCCATTAAAACAGCTTACGTCATAGCTATTATTGGCAGAAAATATAAATTAACACAACTAGAATTGTATGTATCGAGCTGTCTATATTTTCATGACCGTCTTGGCAGCCGTCCTTTGTTGTACAGTAAAAAAAGAGGAAGAGTAAATATAACTAGCAATACTGGGAACGTAACAAGCCACTGCAACTACACCGCCCAAGCACCGTGTTGGTAATCGGCGCCCTAATTTTGTTTAAAAGGAATGTGTGGAAGCATATACACCGCATTGCGGAGGGGAATACGGGTATCTCAGAGGACTAATGATCCAAATAATAAACCAAGCGCGCGCAGATGCGAATCGAGATATGACAAGGAGCGTGATACATAGAGTAGGGAGCCGATAGAAGGAGCGCAAGTCATGAAGGGTCGTAGAAGAGCATTTACGCATGGAACGTCCCCATGTTCGGGGGATTCGTCTGATATGCAGGATACATGTATTGTTGATAGACTTGAGGGGGAGCGTTTTGCATTGCTTGGGGTGCCATACCCCCATAAGGAGGCTGAGCCATTCCAACGAGCCCAGGCGACTGGCTGCCGTATGAATTGGTCGGAGTGATGGATCCATTCGTCGGCGAAAGACCTGGTGCACGGCGGACACCGCCAGAACGCGCACTTATATCGGGAGAATGAATTGCGAAAGGGTTGAAAGGATCAGAAGGGGTCGAGAAAGTACTTGTCGGTACGTGATTCCGTCTGGGAGATGCAGCGTTGTTGTAAACAGGATCAATCCCAAGGGTCGGCTGAGAAGGACCGGCTTGAGGGTTCTGACCTCCCATCTGAAGAGCCGCCATCATCGAAGCCAGACCTTGGTCACTGGTCGGATAACTGGTGGGCACCCCTGGCACTCCAAACGCACCCTGTGTAGTCTTGGACTTGCCGTTCTGAGGAACGTTCGTGTATGTAGGCTGGAAGTTGGGTACAGGCAACCCAACTTCTTCAATAAGTCGACGATAGGCTTGAGTAGCGATGACTTTGAGTTCGATGAGTACACGTTTGGTTGCTTCTATGTAGTCAGGTTTGGCGGCGGGGTCGATGAAAGGACTTGTCAAAATCTTGTGAACGACTGAGACACCGTTAACTTGATCTCCGAGGACATCCGTTAAGACGTGATCCACAGACGACGAGAACAAAGCTTCAACAATTTGTCGAGAAGCATCCGGTTCGATCTTCTGATTGACGATGCGAAGAACGGTCAAGGAGGCCAGTTTATGGGTACAAAGATGAGAAAGGTGAGGCGTGAAGCGCGGCGCAAGCAAGTTATAGCGCGAAGGGAAGCCTGAAGCATCGAGAAGCCAAGTCAGCAGGAGAGCACCATTGGGATTGGTCGCCAACGGAATGGAGTTAAGGATGACCGAAGTCGCAATACGACGTTGCTGGCTGAGGGTGATGTGAGGGCTTTCAAGACAAGCTCTCATGCTTCGAGCACCGAAACGGCCTTGCGCGACCTCCCACATACGATCTACAATAGCATCGAAAATGAAATCGTTGGAGGGAGACCCAAAACGAAGGCAACATCTGATGAACTTTTAGTTTAGCAACATAAAGATAGACATACAATACGCACTGGACAACATAGTTTCCAAACTGATCGAGAAGCAAAGGAGGGGCATACGCTCTGAGATTCTGAGCAATCAATGCCACTTCTTCCTGGCTAGTGACACACTCGATGATCTTTTGAGCAGCCCAAGTGCCATTTTTATGAATTCCAATCATGGCGAGATGGGGAGCGATGCGCTCCAACATTAAGAACCTCGGACCAGGTGAACACTTTTCAAACAGTTTCTGTACAACCTGCAGAGGCTGTGAGAAATATTCAGATATATCAAGTTACGAGACTTACCGTGTTTCCCAGCCAGTCGGATGCAAGGTCGACAATCTCGCCATCGAGAAAGTCACCAGCGACTTGATCGACTTCCTCGACAGTCATGGTCCCCGAATCCAAGCGCTTACGAAGTTCCCGTAACTTCGAAGCGTCCCAACGTCTGTTATGTGGACGCTCAGACACAAGGGGAATTGTGGTATAGTACATGGTAGGAGGACGGAACTCTGTACAAGGTATTAGGGTACCCTAATCAACAAGTCGGATTGACACATTACCAGCCAAGGCTTGGATATCCGCTTCAGCGTCGGCAGCACCAACGCTAAGCTCCCTCATGATCATTTGTTGTTCAGTAACCGAAGGTGCCCAACCAGCCGGTTTGGGCAAACCGTCGCTGATATATGACCCAGTGTGTGCTCCCGATCCAACCATGCTGAGGAGAAGGTTCGACCTGTAATTCTCCACGGCACCTCCGAGTACTTGTTGATCAGCTGGAACAGTTGAAGCACCCTTGACAGAACGGAGAGCATGGATGGTGGCTCCGACACTTAGATCGCCAACTCCTTGGACTACAATATTCGCATTCTCTTCGGTACCGCCTGGACCTTCTTGACCGTTTTTGACGGGGACTTTAGCGAATCCGATGCGAATAGCCCCAACATCACTACCAAGTACATCACGGCCATTGAGAGCTTTACGAGCTCTGACGGCATCATCCAACCTTTCAAAATTGACTGCAGAAATGACTATCAGAATGTTGCACTCAGGATGAATGAACGTAAACGGCACGGACTGAATCCACAATTCTTATGGGTCAAGACCCTCGCTGATTCGATAGGCCCATATGGACTAAACACGCTCAGAATAGTCGCTGGCGTGGTCGCTGAAGGAATCGATCCTATCCAAAGAGCACGAGTGGGAGTAGATTGCAGTTGGGCATCCAAAGATCCCAAGCCAGCATTTGAACTAGCAGATTTCCCGGAAGCATTTCCTGGAGGCGACGTAGAGCCAGGACTAGTTGGTGTTCCTTTAGCAGGGGCAACGGGAGCGCTATCCGCTTTTCCGAACCCGATACGGACGGTTTGACCATTCGGCATCCCGATGTCTCCCCCAAGCCTGTTGAGGACATCCTCCTTGGCGCGGATAGCATCCGCTTGATCGACGAAGTTGACGAAGCCGCATTCCTGGTCAGAAGAATTGAGCTCAAACTACATGCTGTGACTTAGACTGATAATAACTTGCCTTTTCCGGGAGAAGTCTGAGACTCTCGATGGCACCATACGGGGCAAAATGGCGAATGAGCTGCTCGCTTGTGACAGCATTGTCGAGATTCCCGATCCACAAAGAACGCGTAGGAGTCTGAGTTTGTGACGAAGGGCCCTCTGATTTGGGGGAGAGAGACCGATTCTGGGAGGAAGGCGCAATTAGGTATGCTGGAGCTCCCCGACCCGATGCAATATTGTCCCCATCTGGGAAGTGGACTGTGGGGGGGACATTTGTACGAGGCGCAGTAACAGACTTCAGGATGCCAGTTGGTCCGCCAATATTGTTTCCGGGAAGACCAGACGTCTGATTGGACATGTCATTGATGAAAGGAAGCGTGTCCGCGGCGGTGGTAGCACGACGCTGGATTGTACGCACGGAGTCATCAAGATTCCCAACAGATGTGGCCCTTGGCCTAGCAGATAAATGATCAGTTGGCTTGAATCCTTTTGCCATATAGGCAGAAGAGGCGTAGCCGCCATCGAGATTGGATGATTCATAAGAATTAAGGCGTTGGCGAGCGTAAACGTGATCATCATAATTATCAAACAATTCTTCCTCCTCTTCAGCAGCTGGAGCACCTAGCAAAGATCCACCGACCGAAGGCCGGCTGCGGTACGGATTGGAAACGGTGCTCGCGCGCATTCTGGATGGGTGACTGGCGAGATTGCCGGCAATTGCTGCCTGAGCTTGATTGCGTAGCTCAGAGATGGTGGCGGCAGGGGGCGGACGATAGTCATCCAGACCGAGATAATCGAGAGTATGAACATCGAAATCGTCTGCACCAGAATCCACCGAAGCGACCGATCGCAACTCGTCCAGAACGGGATAGGCATTCCCGTTTCCGCTGGTTGAAGACAACCAAGACGGGGAAAAGATGGACGAACCAAAGGCGTTTGAAAGGCCACCAGATGGTAAAGTTAGAGATCCGGAACGAAGTCGGCTGTTCCTTTCCGTTGATGCCATAGTAGTAGATGAGGATCCCACCGAAGTTGTTGCGTGACGAAGATTGGGTCGAGCTGAGACGTTAAGTGCCATGGTGAGTGGGCCAGTAGCGGGCCGATGGATTTGCTCGGTGAGAGAATCGGTGGATGCCGGGGTGCTGGCGAGTGTACTAGATGCCGCGGCAAAACGCTGTGCGGCGAGTTGGACATTTGAAGGAAGGGTCCCAGCCCTGGCCCTGCGAAAACCGGGTGGATAATTAGTGGGTGGTAGCGTAGCACCATCCGCAGGAGTCGTGACAGAGGGCGAAAGTTCATTAGGTGGGGAGCCGCCTGAAGCTCGGGCGCGCAGCGCGGGGGGCAGATATCTGCCTCCAAGACGCTCCTCGGCCTCGCGTGCTCTGACGACACGTCAGCTATGGGTCAGCTCTGATGAGGGGACGTCGCACCTTTTGGCAAACGCAGCAGAAGGGGCAGGAGGAGGAGTCTTCCCAGGAGGCGGCGCCCTTGAATAGGAGCCGTTGGTATCAGAGGCCGATAATGACATTATAGAGGGGGTTGAATGCAACGATTAGGGATTACGAAAGTGAAGTGTGGACGCTTGCCCGTCTGAATACGAAGACCGTGGAGAGATTAAGGCCAATTAGGTCGAGAAAAGTCGTCTACAAGACGAAATTTTTGTCGTCAGAATGATAGCTCCGGATCAGGTCGTTCAATAAGAGAGCCGAATGTTGCAGGGGCGACCGACAGACAAGAGTTGCCCACGACTACTATAGTAGAAGTGCCGCCAGACAATACGAGATGCAATAGGATGCAATAGTGAACGGGGGCCAACGAGTCCATAATCTTTACCCGCTGGCCCATCTTCCCACGCCTCACTTCCTTCTCTTCTCCCATGCCCATCGGCGGAACCTTCGGCGGTTTTCCCATCACATTCTGTCTGAGTTGTCCAAGCTACCCTTCACCCACTGTTTCACGTCGGCTGCCCTGCGGTTCCCGCGCAAGAACCTCATCCACTGGGGTAGAGGGCCAGCGTGCGAGTCGTTGAACCACACAGCTCGGAACTTCCGGGCGTATGTCCCACTCATTTACTCCGGTTTTTCGAGAAAGAAGTGTGATGATCAACTGATTCTAACCGGCAGGCCCGTTAACGTTGAGATCTGATACATTCTAATTGATTGCCTGCGTGGAGTTGATGCACGAAACAAGAATGGCGGTTCAAATGAATGGCATTGAATGGACCGAAGGTCGAAAGGCAGTATGATCATGTCTAAAGTTAACCTTGCGCCAAGGCGAAATGAAACCCAAAATATGATGAATGGGAGCACGTTCGAAGTTACACGTCGAAAGACATGCGGCGTTCGGGTCGAGTATCTTTTGAAAATTGTCAGAACCCAGTATATATATATATAAAGCGTGAACAAAAGAAAAACATCAAACTATCGGATATATGACTCCCAACTTCAGAAGATCGCTGATCATGGAAGGAGTTTCCGTTCTGTAAGCAAAAGATTAGTCCATCTGAAAATAATCAAGTGCGCTTTTGGAATAGGATAACTCGGCAAAAGCTCGCGTGGGTGCGAAGAAAGGTTATCAGACGAACGGACGCGTATGGACCCACAACAGCCTCCAAACATATTCCGATCGCGATTTCACGTGCACTCACCATCGCGACCGCGTCGCCCGTAACTCCGTGCCGCCGCCCCTGACGATCATGGGGTCAGTCCACTACCAATCTCATTTAATCTCACATACAATCTCAACAGGATTCATTTCACTTCCCATTTTCAAACGGCAATTGCAATTAACACGATTAAACTACTAATAGTTACAAGCACAACGAAGCGCATAACGGGTAGGCAGTACACGCAGTAGCAAGGCGTAGCTAGTTTCTGAGTTGAGAAGGTGTTTGTATATAATACGTATGTATGTATGTAGGGCGCGTACGTACTAGCGACCAAGAATATCGATACACAAGAGTAACCACGGCAAGCCGTAGTCGGGTACTATTTTTGTGTGAAGGGGGTATTCGAGACACGAGAGGCTGATTTGATCTGCGTGTGCTGGCAAAATTATAGTCAAATGAATCGGAAGAAAAGGAACGGGAGGAAGGAGGGAAGCCAGCCCACTATCATGGGAAGGAAGCGGTCTCTTACAACGTTGTGTTGAAGGCCCTTGGGTTTAAGGGGGGAGAAAGAGGGGCGGGCTTAGAGGGAAAAGAAGAAAAGGGACAAGTATATCTGATACAGTTCTAGTATGAAGCCATGTCGAGGGTAAAAAAAACTCTACACTCGAACACAGTAATAAGCTGCATTGCAGCGCAAGCGGGGAGACGAGCATGATCAAGTAAGAATTACAAGAAATCGAAAAAAACTGCACAGAAAGAAATGGCGATGAGTGGGGACAGAATCAAAAAAAAGCGTGGTCGCCTTGGAAATGATCAAGTCGAGATTCAAGACATCGAATTCCTGGAACAGCCTCGTCGAGAGCGCGTCCTCGTATTTTGAGCCTGAGCAGCAATAGCATCCGCAACACGTTTCGATCTCCGCAGTGGTCGTTCCGTGCGCTCCACTTCCACAACCTTGGCCTCGGACGATGTCGGCTGAGCCTGAGTCTCTGTCATCTGAACACCCGCAACAAACGCAATCTTCTTTTCCACAACTGCAGGCGACGACGGTGGCGAGTTTTCCTTGTCCCATTCCGGTGTGCCGCACAGGACTCGGAACATCTCCTGCTCAGACGGGCTTAAGGGGAGCTCTGCGGCTTGTTCTACACCCCGATCTGACGAGGATAGCGAGAGCGAGAGCGCGAACGCATCACCAGGTGCAGCATTGTCCCAAGTGTTGCTCGGCTGTGCAAAAGGATCAGGCGCTGAACCGCAAAGCTGTGTCGCCTGTATCGTCGACCCGAAATGCGGTCCAAAGTGGCCAAGCTTCCGATTCTGCGTGCTGGACCGATGAAAGTCTTGCAGTGCAGACGGGAAACGTTCGTAGAGCGCGTCGGAGAGGAATGTATGCAGTGGCCCATTCTGTGTTGGATGATGATCGCGCACGTAGGCTTGGGCCGCCGAGAGGGGTACCCATGTGCCAGAGACCATGACAGAGCCTTTTGTTACGACAACGGCATTTGGGATTGTGCTCAGGACCGGCCATGAGCCACCTGAGTGAGCAACAATCGTTGAGAGATTGACAAAGTCTGTGTCAATGCGGCGAAGAAGCTGGAAAGGGCCGAGCATCATCTGATACACCGATATACCTAGATAAGTAAGAAATTAATTGGTGGTTCCTGTGTGGAGTGAGTAGATCCTCGTACCTTCGATCGAAGTTGCACTTATGGCAGGAACGCATGGTTGGCAAGTGTGAACGACGACAACATCGGACGCAGAGTTCACATAGGTTTCTGGTCTGCATGACGAAGGAATGAGCAAGGAAGAAGGGGCTACGGCAGTAGGAGAGTTCATAGACAGAGACTGTATCAGTGCAACCAGGGAACGAGAGGCAGAAGGGGGCGGAGCTATTACAGGTTCAGATTTCGAAGAAGTCCCTCGTGAAGGAGACGAGGTCACGCAAGACGACGGCAGATCGTGGAAATATGAAAACGGCACCGGTTGGGTCTTTGCCCGGGGGCGAACAGTCGCGAACTGCTTCTCGTTTGACTCCCAAGCATCACGAGAACTTTCTGGACTCGGAGAATTCGAACATGACAAGCTTGGGAGTTGGGATGAATGGGGTCCAAAAGGGTCAGATAACATGAACGGGTTGTCATAATCTACCTCCTCTTGCTTGACACGCGCCGTCTGATCGGCGTTCTCATCAAGGGTCCAACCTCGGTGAGTTGCTGAGTAGCTCGACTCCCACGACCAGCTGTCCAAAGACTCTAATTTGACGTGGCTTGTCGGCTCTGCCTCAAGTACACCCGTGGCTGCTTGTGCGAGCACCTCTGCGACCTTTGCACCCGCTAATGAATGATCAAAATCCTCCCAAGCTTCCAGCATGCCCTGAACATCAGTGGGCTCCTCCTTTACTATGACCTCCGGGAGCATGGCAGGAGCCGAGGGGGATCTAGGACCAGGACTCTCCCATGTATCTCCATCACCTTCGCTATCAAAGTCCGCGTCCCAGCCATCGGTATCTACGGCAGCGGCGGAACGTGGGGCAGTCGAATGACGTCGAGCTCCGGTCATGGTGATATGGAAATCGTCGTCTTCGTCTTCAGAATCGGGTGGAGGGGAGCCAACACTGTATGGGACAGACGGAGATCGTCGGTATGAGTTTGCATAAGTGAGAGGGGAGGAATAACATGGGTAGGGGTCATTAAAGGATGGGGTATAGCTTGGGATAGATATGGACTTTCTTGGATAGGGCGGTAGAGACCAAGGCTCTTCTTCAGCTGGCTGTGGAGGGGACGGTGCTTCATCCGATGATGACGAATCAACGGACATGGAATCGCCGTCAAAAGATTCGGAATCAGAAACATCGCTATCTTTGGAGAGATCAAAGATTCTGCTTGAATGTGAGCTGGGAAGAGATGTAGAAGTAGACGCAGAGCCGGTGCGAGACGCCAATGGTTTTAATCGGAGGAGAATTTTGACTTTCTCAGGCGGTTGGGCGTCGTCGTTATCAGAGTCGAGGTTTTTCGCAACGCAACCACGAAGTGGGCGTTTCCGCTTTTCCCCACACCGCTCGGGTCTTTCCTTCTCTCGTTTATTCTTCTCCTTTGTCGCGCTCATACACCCCCTCTTCCCGTCCTCTCCATAATCACACAATCTTATCCCGGCTCTCGCAAAGGGACACGGAGCACCAGTGGAACGGCCTAGATACCAGACCACGGTACCACGTCTGAAGTTGGTTACTCTCTCTGGCGTTGCGGCACAGTGTGCGCCACCAGAGCGGGAATGGAGAGCGGGAAGGAGGTCGTCGTCGTGGATGGTGCCGGAGAGGATATGACGTAAGAGTAGGGGCTGATCTTGTTGTGCCTCACAGCGCTGTAGGTGGGCACGAATATAGGTTGTGATGGCTTGGCTTGCGGCAGACACACTGCAAGTAAGAACTCAGTCAGGGCACATGTCAAAGAGGACTGGCAACAGACTTTTGACAGACGAGACCATAAGTGACAGTCATTTCGGCAAGGTCTTTGATCGTCATTGCACGATTACCCTAGTGAATAGTCAGACGGAAAAGGAGGCGATCTGGGCGCACGCACGACTGAAAGAAAGGAGCGACCTATGGCGAGAAAGACCTTGGAGGTTGCATCGTCGGGGTGAAGGACGACGCCTGGAGGGGGAAACTGAGGCCAGGCGGACGCGGTGGGGAGCGGGGAGTGGGGAAGACGAGGACTGGGCTTGATGGGGACGTGGTGGCGAATGCGGGTTGGATAGGCGTGGGATGTGGCGTGGTCGGTGTGCATGCGGAGGAGAGGGAGTTGTGGGAGGAAAGAAAAATCAGCCGAGTCTCTGTGAACCACCAGAGTCTTTACGCAGCACGCCTCCGCCGACCCCGGTCACCCCAATTTTCTTTCGGGGTCCTCCTCAGCGCCTGCCACCCGCAGATCCCCACGTCCTTGTCACGTTGCTGCAGCTTGAGCTTTTTCACCATCACCCCCAATTCAAATTAGAGACAAGACTGTATGATAATGGTAACACTACTAATACAACGCAGCACGATACAATAATAAAATAAAAAAATCCTCAAGTCAGATGCCCCAATCAATCAAGCGGCAGCCTGTACGTAAACCACATCAACCGATGTCCCACAACGTAGACACGTCAAACTCACCTTTTTAGCCCTGGACCCAGGTTTCGCAGCTGTACTCTTTGATCGTGGCTTCGCGGCCGTCTACCGACCGCGGCATTAGAAACGAGGCCGTAACACAACCATTCAGTCTAGACTGACCTTTGCAGATGCCGCCTTTGTTGTCGTGGTCTTTGTGGCAATGGCTTTCTTGACCGGTGATTTCTTAGCAGCGGCCTTTGCCTTTGCAGCTGGGGTGGCACCGGTCACAGCCTACACCACGATCAGCTAATACACATAGAGCATTGACCACGCAATCGAACCTTCTTCACGGCTCCTCGTTTCGTGGCAACTTTCTTTGCGGGCGCAGCCTTAGCCTTGCCAGCCAGTGTCTTCTTAGTGGCGACCACCTTCTTCCCAGGAGCGATCTTGGTAGCAGCGGCCTTTGCAGCAGTCTTGATGACCGGCTTCTTGGTGGTAGTCGATTTGGCAGCAGGCTTAGCAGCGACTTTAGAAGGAGGCTTAGCAGCAACCTTGGAAGGAGGCTTAGAGTTCTGAAAAACAGTGAGAATGGAGATAACTGATAACGATCAGACTGACCTCCTTGGCACCACCGGCAGTCTTGGTCTTTTGGGCAAGCTTAACCTTGCCAGAAGGCCCCTTGGGCAGGGAGAAAATGCCGGCCTCGGCACCGGTCGTAATCGCCCGATTCAGTTGATAGATATTGGCCGCCGTCGACTCAAGGCGGTATTTCTCCTCAGCAAACTACAATAACACTAAACGATCGGCTACGCGCAGAAACAACAATGACATACCTTCTTGATCGTAGCGCGTGACACTCCCTGGCGGGCATCCTCCTTGTTATTCGCAATGCATTCCTGTCGCAGTGTTTACATTATGCACGTCACATCCAAGTCAAAATAACATACGCGGACGATCTCTTTCCATGAAGGATGAGTGGACGATGTGGCGGTTTTGGACTTGGCAGTCTTTGTAGCAGCCTTGGTCGTCGACTTAGCCTTGAGTGTAGCCTTCATCTTAGTGGCAGAAGTCTTCTTTGCGGTGGTAGGCTTCCTTGGGGCCCTCACCTTCTTGGCGGGCTCCTTAGCGGACTCTGTCGCAGACTCGGTGACAGCATCTGCAGCAGGCTCAACTGTTGGTTCAGTAGTCACTGGCGTGTCGGAAGGCATGCTAGGGTTGGACCGGATGAAGATCTAGAAGTGAGGTTACGGGAGGTAATGAGGTTAGACACAAACGTTGAAAACGAACAACCTCGAGGGGCGTTTCATTTTAAACAAATCCTTGTCGGGTTCTTCTATACGTCATGTGATGCAATATTGGTGGCTGTGTTGCATTTCCAGTTTGTTGATCGTTGATTTCAAGCAAAACGCGTAGCGCGTCCGTCACGTGGAGCGCGTGCTCCTATTTGAGAACCAACAAATGTTCCTTTTGTCCTTCCAGTCTTCGCTGAGTCAGAGGAGAGAATCACATTTCAAGTCTGATTACACTCTAGAGACCCATAACACATGACGCTGTCCATTTGGTATACAGTATCTCACGACAATATTTTAAAGGCCCCATTGCTCTGCGCCTTTGCCCGAACCTCCGTCGCAACCCATCCTTCCTTATCGTCCTCAGAGGGGATCGATACAAAGCCATCACCATTGATCAACTTGCCAACGGGAGGGCCACGAATGAGCAGGTGCCCAGTGGGATCTCCACCTGCTTCTACCTTTGCATCGTCAACACCAATTAGTTTTACCTCGATGTTCACGCCCGGTGGTCCCACATGCGCAACAAGTGCATCCTTGAGTGCGGGGAAGTCCTGCAAGTCGAGTGGATGCGACGCGAGGACGGGACCGGAAACAAGTGGGTGTGTGTAGGCGTTGACAATGGGAATGGACAACGCGACCCTCGCAGGCGTAACAACGACTGCGTTCAGGTGTTCTAAAGAAAAAACTCCTCGTTCAGTTTCGGTGCAGGATGTGAACACAGACAGCACTTACCACCACTAACGACGGCACCTCGCAAGGTTGATGCCATTTCGCCTAGAACTGCTGCCCGTGCACCATCAAAGACAAGACGGTCCCACAAACTTTCTTTAGTTACGAAGCCTTCGTTGAGGGCTGCGAGCTTGTGTCTCTTTGCAATCGGATAAAGAATAAATGACTCGGAAGCTTTCCTGATAACCGCAGATACAATGCCCTCCAAGTGACCCGGCTTGAGGAACAAAATCGTTGGAGACGGGATCGGGTAAGAGTTGAAAGTAAGTGTGTCCGTGATGTCATTTTGAACCGTAGCTGCGCATATTTTAATGTCCAGAATCTTGAAATGTCTGCAAAGTACACTCACCTTCGCCCGGGTGGTATAACTTGGAGCTTTCCAAGGTGGCGAAGCTAGTGCCTTCGAAAATGGCAGTGTACGCGATGGCCCTTCCAAATGTAGTACTCAAAGGATGCGCTGACACCAACGTATCGAGCGGAGATAGTGAATGTGACAGAGGGAAGAGAGCGCGTGTAGCCGCAACTCCCGCGGTGATATTTTCGTGTGTCAGATGCACAGCTTGCACGTGGTTGCTCCCAGTTTCGAAGTAGGATACGGTAAACACATCACTAGGCTCTGAGAAAGGTAAGCAATATTGCGTAAATGCTGACTATCAACAGAACTTACTTGGCAATGAGGTAGCAACCTTGGCAACCCGAACACCTTCTCTTTCCACTTCTGAGAACTCCAACACTTTGACATTGCTGGCGACGGACGCTAGATCCCTCGGAGTTGTCTCTCCAACTACGATGACTGTGCGGTTGATAGTACGGTCTCCCTCATATAACAGTTCAAGGATTTGAGGGAGAAGTTTTGTGTGAGTAATGATCGCATCAGGCGAGAAGGACTCGAGAACAAATGCGAGTAACTTGGATGAGGAAAGCGTGTGAGAGATAATGGAGTGAGAAGCCAAGGCAAGATCGCTCATAATGAATTCTGTGGGATGTTTTTCGAATTATATATGTTTCGCGGAAAATGGAGGTAAACGTACCAAGGCTATCGTTCAGCAAAACCAAAACTTGAGATTGGCAGGGTTTCAGTCCTGCAAGGCGAATGAGCCCAGTTCCGAACGATGCGACTCTGTCTTGCAGGGCATGGTTTGTGAGCTGCAAGGGACGGTCAGGACGACACGGAAGTATATGAGAGACGACCAACTCGGGTTGACCAAAGGGTACGAGCAGATTCGCTTTCTGGCCGGACAAGGTCGGTGAGGAGATGAACATCCTTGTGGGGCCTGACGGGGAACTATATTTGCTATCAACTTGTGATGTGATTCGACTGTTAACTTGAACACGTACCCTTCCCATAAGACCGGTTCCATAGTTTCTATAGACGGCACTTTCAGTAGGGTTTCGCACCCTCCCTACCTCACTCTGACGACCCAGAAGAATAGGGTGGACAAGGGGTTGGGGCTTGTAGAGATTATTCAAAAGGAAGGTAGTGGCAGCAATAAGCCCGAGAAGGATGGTCAAGTCATCGGTGACCAGATATTCGGCGAAAGAGGCCATGGTTCCGCAAAGAGTGAATATATATCACCTCTGGCCTTGAATAGAAAGCGTGTACCACTGATATGCTTGCTTGTTGGACGGTTACTTCTGATCAGAGTCACAGCGATGAGTAGTCGCCTGGTGGAGAACGCCGAATTGCATAATCAATTTCCATTGAGCCGAAATCGGCTATTTCATCGTCCTTCTCTCTTTACTACTCTCTCTGCATGTGACGACTCTGTTGGTTTCTCTACATGATCTCGCTTCAACGACTGTGCGACTATGCCTTTCTTGGATCTGATAATTATGATTCCTCAAATTTCACATATCTCTCTAGGACCTATGACATCAAAATCTATGGCCAACGTCTGTGTCGGTGACTGTAATGCCCACAAGACATGAGCCAGCAGGAACATGTACATATTCCTTCTTGCCTACTTTCAATGCTTGAGGACTTGTCGTGTTCCTTTTTTGTCACATCTGCGGAATTTCTGCGTCCGTGCGTCGATGTAATACCACGTGATGTTAAGCAATGGTAATGAGAGTCGGAGCCACAAACAGCTCGTTTCCACCCTTCCTTGTCTTCCGTGTTCCCTGCTTCTCAGCTGTTTCTGTCTTCCGCCTGCTGCATCTGATTCACATTAACACTATGCCCACTGCCACCAAGAAAGCCACTGCTAAGGCCTCCAAGAACAATGGCTCTGCAACAAAATCTCGAGTCTCGACTCATCCCTCATGGGTGGATATGATCAAGGTTGGTGGCAGGCGCTGCACCTCCCGCACATCTCCGTTGTAGTCTCTTAAATCGGGCTCTAGGAGTGTATCATCGCTCATCCTGACGAGGCGCGTACTGGTGTTTCACGTCCCACGATCAAGAAGGTCCGTGCTCGACGTTCAACTATGCTTCCCCCCTTTTCCCTCTTATCGGTCACCTAGTTTGTTGAATCCAAGTACCATGTTGTATTCGACCATGCTGCTGCTAGCCAGCTCAACCGTGCAATCACCTCGGGAAGCGACAAAGGCACATTTGTGCTCCCCAAAGGTTGGCGGGTTAGTCTCTGACTTGTCAACAGATTAAAATATATATCTGCACAGGGCCCTCAGGGAAAGTTAAGCTTGCACCCAAAGCTCGTACAGATGCTGCCAAGGAGGTTTGTCGTCATATTGATATTGTTGTCATAGATTTTTGTCGGCTGATTTCCTGCACAACAAGAATGCTAAACCTGTCTCCAAAAAGTCTGCACCTGTCAAGGTCGTAGCTACTAAGGCTCCTGCGACTAAGGCAAGGGGTTTTATGCCTATGTTTTTAAAGAAGTCAAAGGGTACTGGTATGCCTATGACTCTCAAGAAGGGTCTAGCAGGTAAAGCGCCTGTAAAAGCCAAGGCTCCCGCTACGGGCGCGAGGATGAAACGCGTCGCCACAAAGGCTAGTGCCGCGAAGCCTGTCAAGAAAGCAGTCACTGCGAATAAGATTGCGACGGCCAAGAAACCTGCAATGACGAAGAAAACGACTACTGTGAAGAAAGGAGCTGTCAAGAAGGTAACCACAGTTGTCAGGCGGCAATCTGGCCTTTGCTCATCCTCAACATTCTTCAGTCCGTCACTGGCGAATCGAAGAAGCCCACGAAGAGAGCTTCGGCGGCTAAAGCCAAGGCTACTACTAAACCTGCTGCTAAAGCGAAACCTGCTTCCAAGACCAAGCCTGCCTCTACTAAGAAACCGACATCTCAGAAGGTTTGGGTTTGCATTCTTATTCCCTTAATTGGCATACTGAGATGGGGTGCAGGCCTGAATACGTCTACTTTCCCTTATACATGGCGACATCGTATCTGGTTTGTCCACTCTTGATGCATACGTACTTGTAAAGTATAAGGCCTGGATTTCTTGTTGCGTGACTGATGTATATTTTGTACGAGTATTTTAATCATCTCTGTGTACTGTATATGGGTTATGGATATCTTGAACAGTTGCTCAGTCAAGTTCATGCATGAGTATACAAGTATGTAGATTGAGTTGATAGATGTTTCTTTCCATGTAAGTGTTAGAGATTGGACATATACTAGACTGCGGGTATACTATGGTTAGTCGTTTGCTTGGATCTGGAAAAGAGGAGAAGGGAATATCTTCTTAGTGACCTCGGTCCATATCGCAGTCGGATTGTTGACGCTATGTGACGGATGTTTGAATAAGCCTCCACATTCGCAGAGGCCAGACAGTCACGTACTTGTTAAAGCTCGGCTCAAAGTTAAAGTCGGCAGGGTGGTCCTGCCATTCTAAATGGAATCATTCAACACATATGTGATTGACAACCGCGAGATATGCAGACCTTCTGGTTCATCTTGATCGTCAATACCAAAACCGAGTCTCCATGTGATGCCTTGGACACTATTCGTAAAGCTATCGTGTGACATATGTCGGCATCGTTTGACAGAAATATAGACAGAATATCCCTCACAAATCAGGGGGTGCAAGTTCATGGTCCTTCAGTCCCGTGGACTTGAGGCGCACGATTTAGCGCCAAACGCCGAGAATCAGGTAAAAGTACTACGTACTTTGATTTCAGTGTCGATGGTGGAAAATCCAGTGGACTGACCCCCGACTGTCCCGCAATACTGCTGGGGAACGTCTTTTTTTCCACCGATGACGACCGTTTTGACTCCATCGCGTTTAGACATGGTTATCTACAGTCCCCGAGTCTTCAGGAAGCTATTCGTCCAAAGCTAGCAATACTTACACTAAATAGGGAGCAAGAACTTGCACATCTGAGATTGGACAAAGCTAAATAAGGCAATCCCCACAAATAAAACTCGCCACGTACTTCCCGTTTGATACAATGACAACATCCTTTGGGTTAAACAAAGCTTTCGCGGGAGGATCCCAGCTAAACGGTTGACATTCTTGTCCCAATCTAATACCGACGTCAGGTGAGGTTCATCGAAGCGTCGGAAAGAAACGCGCCGCTGAGAAAAAGCATCCATATGCCCGTTGATCATCTTGATTGTGGGTATAAACCACTTAGTCGGTTCCGAGAATGGTAAATGTGAAGCATTGTTCCACTGTATAGGATTGTAGTACAAGAGTTCATCAGGGTCCCTGCCTTCGGATACCTTCTCAGCGATCATCCGGGCAAGTGGGCCTGCGCGGATCGTAGTGTCCAGCCCCGCCTGAGGCTCCGTGGTATACTTTGGACCTATGATCTGATATGCGTCAGAATCTGCATCATTATGCAGGGAAATAGAAAATGAAACGTACGATCCTGTGCAACCACTGTACGAACGCCAATGATGATCAGATTCAGTACAAGTGGTTTTGGTCCCAACTTACATGTGCAATACAGATGTATCCTATGGATGTTTATCAGCATGGCGTGAAAGGCTAGGAGGACGGTGGGTTACCTCCACCGTTGTTTGTCTTGGCAGGACAATTCATTCGTTAAGTTGTATAGAAGACAAAATGAGTGACATACCACATCCACAACCAACCTGGTGGCCCCTCTAGCTTTCAGTTCCCGAAGGCCATTGAGCAAACTTTGTCCGAAGGTAGTAAAGTTTTCCGCAGAGAAACTACCGAGTGCGAGGACGCCAGTAATATTGTCCTCGAGAAGATAAAATTGAGCCACACTGTAGCTCTCATTCAGGGAAGGCATAGTTGGCTGTAGTTCTTCGGGGAGCTTGATGTCAGACATGGGTATTCCATCGAGAATGACGTTCATGGCATGTTGCCTCGCCTCTCGAGGATTGACAGGTGCCTGTTGCTGGAAGTAGGATATTGACTCGGCTTCTTCCAATGCTGAGGAATCAGCACCGTATAAATCATGCCCGTTGGTACGCTTCGTAGCGCGACAATTATTTTCCAAATAAGATGGAAGATCAGTAAAGTTCTTGGAGGCAGATCCAAATCTAGACCTGTATGGTAGCTGTTTGAAGGGTGTGAGTGCCAACATGTTACACGCTCTTCAGAGAATGTTCTACCAGAATGCGGTCGACGGTACTGCTATTGATGCGTTGGATCGTCAACGAAACAGAGTCAACGAGGGGATGCACTTGTTGAGCAAAGTTTCCCATTGCATATTCCCATTGCTTTGGACCGCGGTGGTAACTAGCGAAGAAACTGACAATAATGAGAGTATGATCGATCGAGCACGCGCTAGTCATCATTGCAAGAGCTTACGAGTTCTGACGAGTTGCAAACGACTGGTAACCACCGGAGACCAGAGCATTGTTATTGACAGCTATGAAAGGATCTTCTTCGTTGATCAGTAGTACTCTCGCTCCCGACAACTGCGAAAAATACGTTTGCAATAACTCTACTTTATCACAGAAGGAGATGCATACAGAGCTAAGCTTTCCGGTAAGCTCTTCCGGAAGTGCATCCTCCCAGAATTGAATGTCCTCTCCAAATTCTGCAGAGGCAACCTTATAAGCTTCTGGTGCAACGTAGACACTTTGTGTTCCATCGGAATCTGTCAACAGGACAAGAGGTATCGGAAGATACGTCACATAGAACGCTATAAAGATGGTGAGTTATTTTTTGCAAATGAAGATCACCTGAAGCCATTTACAGTCATAACAATAATTGTACACTCCGCAATGGCCGTCATTCACGCGTTTGAAGGAACGGTACAGGTCCAGATGAAAATCAAAATCAGATTCATAGTTGTTCTGGCTTATTCTTGCTAAATCAACCTTCAAGTCTTCATGGACATCCCGGTCGTAGGGTGGGGGTGCTTGGATTTGGTAGTTCACGGATGTATGAAAACCAAGAGTCTTATTCACGACTTCTATAATCTAGAAACCACCTCGGACAATGAAAGCTACTAGTATGTTACAAATGAAGGAGCTTACGTTGGCTTTGATATCAGCGTTCACTGGGGTTGCAGACATACAGGCACGGGCTTCACGCGGTAAAACCCATTTCTTCCCAGCAATAGCAGCGCATGGATCAAGAGACAAAGATTCAGGAACTAAAGTGGACCCAAAAGACAAAAGCCAGAAGAAATGGCCTCTCCTCATGGTACCGCCTCGGAAGTTGACAAATTTGAAATGCTAAGACACGATCGTGATTAATGTTCGCGTAAAATATAGATCACGTGGCAAGGGACCTTTCCCGTGCACGTGCGGTGTTTTTGGGCGCGACTCCAATTGCAAGAGCTGTCTATTCCAGACACAAGTATCTAAGCTTTCTTATGACACATGATATGGATGATGCTACTCGCGACCAAGTACGTGATGTATTTGACAAGCTTCAACGACCCGTACCCGATCTCTCGACGTTGCTTTCCCTCCTGTGCAGTCCACTTGGATCCCTCGGCCTGCTTCCTCCGAGATACAACCGATATAATACGTCACCCCTTCCCAATGGTTCTGTGAACATTCGAAAACACATTCCAGCTTTCCAACGAGTCTTATTGGAATACATAGCACCAACATGGGACTCATTATTAGTCGAGGAGGATGCATCAACACTCATGGACCAGTATTTCTGTCCAGACAGTTTCTCATTTGCGTATTCTGCATCCGGTGATGTTGCAGTTATGGCTTATTCAACTATAACGTCTCAGCCACTTACAAAGTATGCCATCCATCTGCTGGCACGATTAGCATCCGAATATCCTGTGGACCGACTACACTCAGCAATTTATACAACAAACCAAAGTAATGAGGCAGTCAAGATGCTTGCATGGGAAGATTGTGTTCGCTCTGTTCTGTCAGTCCCAGGCAAAGTGTCCAATGCGATAGCAGGAACCGGCGAAGTTCCAGCCCGGCTAGAACATGGCACGTACTTCAATAATGTTTCCGTACGCACTGAATCTCTCGTGTTTCTGCTGTCTAGCAAAAATGCTAGAGGTTTGTTAATTAACTTGACCTTCGACCTTTGCCGACTAATCTCATTATGACAGACGCCGTTTCTTCTGTCACCTATCTGCTCTCCAAGCTTGTAACCATGGGTGCTTTCCCCCCCATGCAGCCAACTTCGAAGTCTCAGCCCTCCTTTTTTCAAGCGACTCTGCAAATTATTCGTGATAGGACCGCATCGACTAGCGTTTCAGGTTACACCGCCATGTGGTCCTCTTTGTTTTCAGAAATTCCTTCGGTTTTGACTTTGCGATCCATAATAACATCACTCCTGGGCACGATTCCTCCTTTGACACACCCAACAGGCGCTGACATGTCTCAAAGAATTGTAGTCAAGAGGCGTGCCAGACTACTCAGATGTATTACCGGCCGAGTTACACCAGAGCGAGATGAAGTATGGGAAACTACGATAGGGGTCATTTTGGGTAAAGACTGGAATCAGGGATACGCCCGCATATTTGTCTGTTGGCTATTTGGCAGCTTTTCAGGACAATCTCCGAGCGAAAAAGGTCACAATTAGATCTCATGATTACGAATATCTGCTGATATGTATCGCAGCGCTTGAAGTTTTTATAGAACAGGTGTTGGTAACTTGGTCTTCCCCTGATCATATCAAGCATTCGTCACTATCTAAGCATCAATGTAAGTCTATAAGATGGCCGTGTGTCGAATCTATCGTTAATTGTATCTAAGCAAGATATGACAACTGTCCTTCTCACTGCTATATCTTATCTTCCTCCTTCCTCGCAATACATTACATCTGTCTCGCTTTCGCCTCCCTTTATCTCCGGCGTAGGGCTATATGTTGGGCATCTCGACCCATCTGTGCGCCGGTGTGGAATGCTTGCCGCAGAAGTCGTTGCACAACGTGCTGGCAAGAAGCTAGATTTTGGAGACTGGGACGGCGAAGACTCTGGAAAACCTTGGGCAAGGGAACTTAGACAACTTCTCCGGGATCGGGATGGGGACGTCGACCTTGAAGACGTTACATCTACAGACAATGTCGACTCTAGTGACGTCAAAAGAGGCCCCGCCCTTTCTGACATAGCCCGTGCTACATTCAGAGAACCTCCGAACGGCTACGACTCTGACGACTCACTGACCGGCTATGCTTCTCCCCCCTCTTCACGTTCCTCCTCTCCAACGCCATCAGAACTTGATGCTATTGAAAAAGATCCTTCCTTGAATGTTGGTGTTAAGAAGGTTCCTCGTCCGGTGTATCTTGCCCAGCTTGGTGACCTGTTGCGCAGCACGGGTGGAACGAAATCAAGCAACGAACCAGACGATGCTGACAAGGTTGAAATGGCTCTGAAATACGCCGAGGAATTAATTCGAAAGAAGCGAGGTTATGGGACCGAACTTGGTAAGACTACGCGTGTTAATTATAGAATATCTAACTGATGCCTCTTCTAGATGAAAACGCTGTTAATCTCGTCTATGCCTTGATTGGATTACAGAACAACTATGAGTTGGAAGGTTTCGAGGGAAAGCGGCAAGACGCTCTTAATGCTCTTGTGGCGTGCGCCCCTAGAAAATCCGCCCCGTAAGCGCGTCTGAATCAATATCATCCCGTTATTCAATTAAATTTATCAGAGCATTGATCGAAGAATTCTTCAAAAACCAATACTCGACATCCCAACGTTATGTTGCATTGAATGCTTTGGCACTGGGGGCGCGAGAAATGGCTTCTTTACCAATACCACCATCGAAGGTCAATCCTGACCGTGTAATGTTTCCTAGCAAACAGCTTCCCGCACCGCTCCACAAACGTTACCTTGAGGACGGTGAACAGCAGCTGATTCCATTGATCATGGATAGCATCAGCAATCATGCCATTGACAGAGAAAAAGACGCGTCTATTGACAAGATTCCGGAGATCGTGCGCGAGCGAAGACTCCGAATTAACAAAGCGTCTAAGATCACTCCAGTATCGTCCACAGGAGCTGCACTGGTCATCCCACCTTCAATGACATTACAGAAACTAACTCCATTCATTGAAGTGGCTACCGAGTATTTTATCGTACCGCTGATCAACCAGTTTTGGCTCTTCCTTCGGGATGAGAGGACCCGTGAGGAAAGGACAGCTCATCACCAAGGACGTCAACAGTATCATGGTGCTGGTACTGGCCTTATACTCAATCCCGTCGTGCTCTCTCACTTCTTGAGGACGATTGCTATTCTTGCACATGCCGCTCAAAATGCTCCTGAATGGATGGCTATCGTTGCACCCGATGCACTAGAGCTTGCTGTCACCATTGGTACTCGTCCCGTCTCTCGTATTGAAACTGATATCGAAGATGACGAAGAAACTGGAGGACGACGTGGAAAGGAAGCATCAGTCCTTACTGCAGCTTTGGAACTAGCGCTTGTAGTATTAGACGGGTGTCTGGAGATTGACGGGGGCCGTGTCATCAGTCTTGAGTATACCACATTGTTGCTAGGTGCTGGAGAATGGGCGAGAGGCTTATTTGCACAATTGGAGGATGGAATCAAGGTACAGGGGAGCGGTGGCGTTCACGAAATCAAGCTCAGAAGGGCAACGGCAGGGGTTTTGCTTAAGATTGACGACTTGACATCAAAATGGCGCAGATCAATGCTAGATCTTCGGTGATTCGTATCAAATAGATTTAAATTGGCGTAGCTATTGAGGTGCACGAGGGTTTGCGACGGACCGGCGTACCCTCAGCCAAAGCCTCGACCTTGACCAGAACCGAGCGCTTTCATCAGGAATTGATGGAACGAGTATGAAGATCAAGTATGTCATGTCATACCTCAATCAGCTGAGGCTGGGATGTAAGACCGGTTAGGATTGCTACACTCGACATCCTCCCAGGCGGAAATTATAATGGTATATCAGCTATTAACGCGTACTGATACGTTAGGCAAGGTCAGATCATGAATCTTCTAAGCCTCGCGAAAGACGCGAATAAGTCCGTCTCGTTTCGATATCCGTGAAAGGGGAGTTGATATTGTGTGGCGCTCGAACTGCATATAGATTGATACCTTTCTTGGTATATCCAAAGACAAAAGTTTATGGTCTACAACCTTTGAGGAAGTCCCCAAATATATATCCATATGCAATGGGGGAGGAGGAGGAGGAATCAGTTTATTTGCTTGAAGCGCTATTTTCACGCGATTTACATCATGAGCAGTAGTGTCACAGCCTGCAGTACGTAAGGGGGTGGTAATTACGGACACTCTTTCAGGTACTCCGGCCCGATTGCCTTTTCAAGCGTGCCGGTTTACACCTCGTACTACAATTTAATCCTTCAGATCTTTCTTCCCACACGAAGTCCCGATCCATCTGCCATTAACGTACCTTCCCAATATGCAATCGTGATTCATACTTGCACGTACACGGCAAAATTTTGCTGCATTTGTCTCACTCGCATGGGGTAGATGAGATAGATTACCGACGAGGTCCATACATGAGTTTATTAACCGTGATCCCTGAGCGAGCTCGAGCAGGAGATAATCGAATGTTTTCAGACAAATATCCGAACAGGGAGGGATACATAGGTAAGCTAACTCTTTACTTACATTGTAGAAGAGTCAGCGACAATTCGTTTCCAAATCAATTTCAATGTCAAGGAAAATATAAAAGAAAGAAGGGCCAGATTCAACCCAGTAGACTCTGACGAACTGAAGACTGGAATAACTCGTGATCCTGGATTGATTAAAGAGTTGGATACCACAGGCAGACGAACAGAAGCAAGTGCCGTCATCTGTGCAAAATTGCGAACAACGAGGCTAAGGCCTCATCCGAGGAATGACACAGTAACATGAGAAACTAAGAGCGACAATGGATGAGAGACAAAGCTAAAGGCCGGAGCCCGTCACTACATATTCAGTCTGAATCCAAGGAACATGATTAGCTGATCGCACGTGATCTGCATTCTTCCGGACTTTCTCGAGCTCATATCGTCAGGTTAAAGAGTGAGTGGACGACGACCCGTCAATATGTTCGCTGCCAGGCTTCCCAAGTGCCTTCCCGCCCCCACATTCTCTACAAGACGTCATATATCCTTTTCGCTTCCCAGAAGATCAGATGCTCTATTTGTGGTATGTATTCACGCCTCGGCCTCTTGTCGTGTTATTTGACTTCGAACTCACAGCACCGTGACACACCATACAACAATCCAAAGGTATTTTGAAAAGCTTCCGAGTTTTTCTATATATCGTGACATAACAATTGAGATTGCATTTGAATTCAACGCTGAGAATATGAAGCGCGCCCAGGAAATTATCTCTCGTTATCCACCACAGTATAAAAAAGCTGCTGTCATTCCCCTACTCGACTTAGGCCAACGACAAAATAAGGGATGGACAAGTATCAGTGTTATGAACTCTGTGGCCAAACTTCTTGAAATGCCCCCTATGCGTGTGTACGAGGTAGCGACATTCTATACCATGTTTAACAGGTGAAGGGCTGCCCGTTATTCTCCAGCAATTGTACTCATATTACACTCCAGAGAACCCATTGGTACCCATTTCGTTCAAGTATGCACTACTACTCCCTGCATGCTACGTGGGTCTACTGAGATCCTTGATACTTGTTTGACACATGCCGGAGGTATCAAGCCAGGACAAACGTCAAAGGATGGAAAATTCACCGTCATCGAAGTTGAATGCCAGGGTGCTTGCAGCAACGCGCCTATGATGGTGGTTGGGGATGATTTCTACGTACGCTCGTTGGTCTAAAATGCCATTGACATTCTGATACGTATCCAAAATAGGAGGACCTCACACCTGCCACCACGAAAAAAGTCCTGGATGCCTTTTCTAAAGGAGAGAAGCCCAAGCCGGGACCTCAGAGCGGGAGACGAACGAGTGAAAACTCAGCAGGTTTGACCAATTTGACTGGCAAGGTGCGCGAACTCGTCGCCCTTGTTCTGTACAAATCTGACATCTCTTTTGGTAGCCATACGGACCCGGAGAGTTTTGCACACCGGAATTCCAATAGTAGAAAATATGAAGTGGTATTGGCGACAATTTAATTTTGTTTCTCCTTTACAATCCCGTTGCGACATTTAAGTTATCGGCATCCGTTCCACCTCGTCCCATTATCCATGGTATATGGGTTGTTAATTCGTGAAACCATTCGGATCATTATACGTGCATCAATCATCACCTTCTCCGTCGTCGTAACCGTGAAGTCCTTCACCACCTCCAGGAATCCTTTCAATAATGTAGCTAGATGTTTGCTACGTGAGACTGTACGGATCATTAAGAAGTTTCAACATACTCGATTTCTTCCTTGAGGTCCTTGCAGTATCGGTCTGCGGAACTCATCTCAGAGCGACAAACACGAATTTTTTTAACAAAAAAATACCAAGTGGAAGGTCACGATCATCGTTTCCTAAGATTTTATTGAGAGCAATTCCTCCAACGGAAAAGGTGTAACGAACCAAAGGGCATCTCAATCTCTTCCGCTATGCCTTCTATTCCCATGAACGTGAAAGCGACGACAGTAATGATTGGAACTGCAGTCCATCCAAGGTCGCTCACCAGCGCAAAAGGTAGTGCAAAAAGGTACAGAGTTACACACTGTTTCAAATGAACTCTGTCTGTGATCGGGTATAGTTGAATACGAGTGGTGGAAGGGATAGACAGCACAGACATGAGACGGGTATCGGGGTATTCGCGATACGTTCCATAGTTGTAAGTTGGTCTGTCATGCTCGAGAGTCTGCTTTTGAATCAGCTTTTGAAGTCAACTGAGTGAACAACGACTAACAGCTGAACTAGAGCATTCGTTCCTATCAATGTATATTAGACCCTAAGGATCCTCATATGCAGTATGGACTTGCTAGCAGGACCAATGGTCTCTAGGAAACCTTCCTTCCTGAAGCCAAAAAGTATACAGTTGAGTTCCGTCGCAATCCTGCATAACATCAAGTTACAAGTGACTAAAGTAACGTGATTGACTGACATCAGAGGCAGAGGCATGGAAGCTTCATCAGCGTACGCATGAAACTCTATAGTTCGGTGTGTGCTACCCAGCAGGGGTGTCGCAGGAGTCATGCTACCAGAGCCGGATGTATTCTGCTTGCTGCGTTTGTGTCGCACGCGCTTGGTGGCATCTGGCTTGTAATCAGGGGTCGAAGCGCCACTTCCGCGTTCTTGGACATTGAAATCTTTGCGAGTCGCCGCGTACGACATCGGAGTCGACATGTGCTCCACGTTATAACCAGCCTCATCGAAACGAGCAAACGATGGCGGCAACACATCAACATAGTCGTCGTAATTTATCCCATCTTCTCCACGTACGTAGTGTTTGGCTGCGAACGCGAAGGATAGTGCTAGCTTGACAGCCTCGATCTTCCTGTGACGAAGTTGAGATGCAGTGACATCCGTAGTGGGAGTTTTTCCTTTGATATGCGGTGGTTGAGCATCAGTCGGAGGAAGTACTACGCTGACCCAGATTTGGCGCGAAAGATTGCGGATATTGGAGGTCAGAGTCGCAAAAGATTTTCGACCTTCCCAGTAGCGATCATACGAAGTACTGTGAAGGGTTGAGTTAATGGGGTGGCGGGAATGTGATTAACCGGAAAGCCGCTTGCCCGTTGCTATCAAGACACATGTAAGTAATGAAGATTATAAGAGTAGTGCACACGAACCGAAACACCAGCAGAAGACCGACCTGTTTTGGAGTAAATTTAAAAAATCATAATCACAGGGTCTTCCAATAATTCTACTCACCACTACCGAGAGAAGCGGGACAATACTGTTTGTCCGCAACATTCTATACCCTTGCTGGTTGGCATATGCAATAAGAGTTGCGAAAATTGTGACCGTAAGCACAGGACCAATTATGCGGCCAATGATCTGCAGACAAGAGTCCATTCATGTCACAGCGTCTGTAGATCTTTACTTACGCTGCCTTTCAGACGAAAGACGTCTGGCAACCATGAATACTGACAAGGAACGTGAATTACCATTCATTCATCGCATAAGAAAAGTAGACCTTGCGCAGATATTTTCGTTGCATTCCCTTAGACTGTTATTAGTTGGGCCAGCGTATCAGTATAACTCAAGATTGCAGCTAAATGAACGGATTCACTTTTTGGATGTCAGACAACATGGCCGTGAAAGAGTGCTTCAAAGCTCCAGTTTCGATTACACCAACCATCTTGCAACTGGCAACAAAGGAGCTCGTTAACGTTGTGAAAGCAGGTCCGGTGCATGGAAATCTCTTGATTGTTCTTATAAGCTTTAATTTTTGATGAGTTCCATCAGTTCTCACGTACACTGGACAACGGTTGCCGGGACGGAATGAGATCTCCGTGCGTCACTGTATACTGCCTGCGTGATACATATTGCATGTGGTAAGGACTACGTATGTATTTTTTGTTGTTTCCGAACTTATCAGATCATTTATTAACTTATCAGATAGCCAACGCAACGCCAGCAGCATACGAACGAGTCGACGTTGACTCAAAGATAGGAAGTTGAAGAATGAAACATAGGGGTTCATTGAAAGCGGTCTCTAATATTCCAAAGTATGCTGGGAAGGTATGGATATTTCGGTAATGAAGAAAGGGGTCATTGATGGGGCTATGGAGTATTTATCACGATCATGGGTTGCAACTCAAGGTTCGCCAGATACCACATAGATTCACAAAACGCAGTAGATTTGGCGAGGTAGCAAGGGAAAGTTCTCCGGCCTATTATGAGCAATTGTACGATCGGACTAAAACACTAAAAAACGGGTATAGCTGCGAGACTAGCTACCATCGTTAAATGAGTAGGTTCGTCTAATATATAAGGATCGACTGGTCGAGAAAGCTTTGGGTAGTCACGCCGACACGACGCTCACGTGTATGTGACATTGTCATGTTTTCTCCGACGACACGAAAGGTCACAACCGCGTTGTTCTCACCCCTCTAGTTCTCTAGTTCTGTGAACCGTTGACGGGATCTTTTGCCTTTCGGCTTGCTATGGAAAACGATGCGAATGTCTTGTCTGCAGTTCAGGCGATAAAAACTGCATCAAAGAAAGTGAAGCTCACGGACGAACTCGAAGAGTCTATTGAACAACTGAATTCGATTTCAAAACTCCTCGTAAGGCCATGTCACCTATCCAACGACATTTGCTCATCTGGAGCATAGAAAATAAATGCACCATCTCCCGCAGTCTTCCAGCGATTGTCCTTACTTCTTCGGCAAAACTTGTTGCCTTTGTACAATACTTTTCTCATTCTTGGTATCCGTTATGCTGTCGCAGTCCTTGGCACAATCTTCAGTTCCAAAGTGTCACCCGCAATGATAAATTGCTCAACAGATAATGTGGCCGCTTGGGAAGCTGTTCAGGCATCGCTACTATCTGGTATTTTGGTCAGCATACATTAAGCCATACATTGGAGAGATAAAGAGAACAATATTCATTTTTAGGATTATCTCGAATCAAACTCTTCATGCAAGTATCGTCGGGTTTGTTCTTGTATTTCATCTCATGTGTATACAGATGAAGCCCGTGACATTGTGGCTAACTCCTTTTACCCTACTCTTCGTGGCATTTTATTTCCCCGCGCGAGTCCAACCTTCCGACCCGGACCTGATCTCACGTACATCGTAAGCTGATAAAGCAACAAGTTCTTTCGTACTCTGAAACTTTGAGGGTGTACCAGTTGTGCCAGGTCCTTTCTGAAACAGTTACATCGCATCCAAATAATCAGACACAGTTGCGCAATAAGGACGTACTTGGAGGGTAAATCTAGTGACTGACACCGTTTCGATCGCTCAATAGGATAACTCTTTCAGTGCCGATCTTGGACTTATTCTATCGCAGAGCAAAAGTATAGTCTTTTACAGTTTGGCTGCCGGGAGCTTATCGAGGACCACAGATATTCTAGTCATTGAAGCGCTTTTAGAACTCATCATCAAGCTATTACCATCCAAAAGAAGCAGTGCAGCGGCCCACACCGAATTTGTGCGGGACGTGTTCAGCGCCGCTAACTTTGCGTGTAGTGATACGATTTTGAAGATTTTTGAAGCAACACCATCAACTGCCCACTGGGACATCGTCGTCCTCAATATCATCGACATTCTCGGCAATACAGACTCATCATTGTAAGCCAACAAAGCCACAGCATATATGCGGTTTTGACTTGGAATATATAGTCCCCAACCTTTCAAAACCAGTAATTTTCGTGTTCAAGTTTCGGAAAAAACTTACCATATCGAGCGGTTATATTTGGACCATCTTGGCTTTGTAGCCAATATTGACGAGGTACAGAAAATGCTCATCAATAGCCCCACACTTTTGAATTCTGTCTGTTCAGGGAGAGCAGATCGAAACTCTGCATGCCTTATATGCAAGTGTACAGAGCCTAAAGGTGACAACACCCCACAACGGAAAAGCAGCCGTCAACATTCTATTTTCCCCGCCGCCGTCCGTCGGTCAAGTCGCTCTTGTGACACTATCGGGTAGAGGGGCAAATATCACTTTCGACATTGAAGCTGAAGACGTAGTGAGGTTTTTTTCATCATTGAAATTTCGTAATGTTGTAAGTTTTATTGTAAATCTCAATGTGCTCTATTGATGTCAATGGCTTAGAAGAGTATCGATCCTCCCGGCAAAAAACTCTCGAAACTCGGGGAATCCCTCGACTTGAATTTCAAACCAAGTAATAAAAATTCCGTCGTTTCAACGCAGGTGTGTATCTTGACCATCGCGAAACACGTTTTCTGATATATATATCCCAATAATTTCAGGACAAAGGGCGAGACCTCGCACGATGTATTCATCTTTTTCTGCTAATGCACCGAGATGTACTCATCCCTCACAGTATGGGATCTTAGTAACTCTCAACTGCATGCTGGATTGGTTTTGCCTACTTCACCTTTGATGCCGCGCGCGATTCCAGAGGTTCAGGATGCTCTGACCTTGATCAGTCCCACCAAGCCCTTAGGTAGAGGATCTACATCGAGAACGAGTTCTCCTGACTACGACTCTATATTCGGAACAACTGATGAAGAGCTAACAGACCCTTCTGATGTAGAACTGAAACTTGCGCCGCGGCGTTCTACTAGACTATCTCGTGGCAAACAATCGCATTCAGGAAAACCGCGACCAGACACCATGGAGTCCGACAATGAATCCCTGATTATACGAAAGGTCAAGTCACGAAGAAAGACCATCGTCCTATCCGATATAGAGACGGATGGAATGAAGTCTCTGTCACAAAGTGCACGTGCCAAGCCCTCCCTTTCCACCTCAAAGGAAACAGGTCCACGTCGCCTACTCTCAAAGCTGAAAGCTCAGTCCTTTGCAGACGGAAATTTTTCAGATGATGACAAAGCGGCCGATAGAGGCACAGGGAAAGCTGACCAACCGGTTCTCAAACTCGATATTGCTGCCATATCTACTCACCCTCACCAACCAGATCTATCAGCTTCTTGCGCCAACGAACGCCCCAAGCCCAGACGAAAGAGAAAGTCTGCGGCAGACAAGATTCCAGAGATCGATGGTCCTGATAGTGAGCGCCCACCTGCGAAACGACTTCGCATCAGATCGGAAACAAATAAGAATTCTGCCGTGTCCAAGCCCCCGCCAAAACCAGTCCCTGCCAAGCGTTACGGTAGAAAAGGACGTGCATCATCTCCTACCTTGTCTTCTGCCCTCGAAACCGATTCCGAAGTGGCGCCGGTCCTTCCCTCCAAGCCGGAAGAGAAGTTAAGCAAAGTGTCTACAATGCGGGACAAAAGCGGCAGGATATCGACAGCGAGAGGAACAACTGATAAGAAGAAGCTGAAAACTACAGCGGAGAAATCCACGAATGTTTCAACTGTCACTCCATCACAGGCAGCACGAACTCAAGTGAAGACAGAGAATAAGGCACTTTCAGAGGATACTCGAAGACCCTCGCTTGACAAGGTGGGAAGTCAACTGCCAATATCTGTGAAAGATTGGTATAATCCCTTCTCTAGATGGTGACAGAAGGCAAGGATAAGCACTCTAACAAGTCCGCTTCCCCGCGCCGATCTGGACGAGTGGCGAAGGCCCTAAACGTTGCTGACAAAGATACTAAGATGGAGCAACGTAATTTAGCAATGCCTACGGTTGAATCTAAGAAAAATCTCCAAGACGAGAACGCGAGCAAACGGCAAGCTCGTCTCCCAAGGAAACCTCAGCGTGCTCCTTGGGAGAAAATCAGTGTCAACAAGCCCCTGTCTACTCCCGATACTTATGAAACCATGTTAGGAGGCGATGTAGAACCACCGGCGGTACCGACAAACGTACGGGATATTGTTGCCCAGCAGACACGTCTGACTGTAGAAATGTCGGCATCACCGACAATTCTTCCAGAAAGTGGTGCTCAGGAGGAGAATCGCGATGCTCATATGCTGGATGCGGATTCTGTAAAACCTCCAGAGAAGTCAGCGGAAGACGGATACAAACAATCAAAGGTGAGGCCTTAACTTGTCGTCAGGAAAGCAGAACTCGACTCAGTGGACGATCGAAGTCGGAAGCACACAAAGTGTTGATTGACCTCACCGAGGATTCTCCATCACTAAAGAAGGTTACAACCAAGAGCATTGTAGAAAGGATACCCGAGCTAAAGATAAAGTCATCTATGCCCCCGTCTCCATCTGAGGATGCCTCAAATCGTCAGTCAATAACATTACCGTCGTCATCCGAATCGTGTTCCCCTTCGTCCAGACCAGATCGTCCACGAGTTTCCTTCGCCCCTTCGGCTTCGTTTGCCTTCCACTCCACCTTTGACGCTACTCCTGAATTGGAATTTCAAACATCAAAATTGCCGCCTTATTCAAAGAAGAACGGTAGGCTTCCAGATGCTTAGTCCCGTTATGATTGACATCTTTGTCAGAAAAACTCTCACTTACCAATAAATATCGTCCCTTGCAACCCCATGGGCGGAAGCTTTTCGAGAATGAACGCGTGCAGCCGACGATCAGAAAATCCGACGAGGACTCAATGCCCAAAATTCTAGGCGTAAGAGACCAATTCCATCCGTTTTATTGAACATGACATGAATCGTTGTCTTTCGAACAGATACTAGACGAGATAAATGAGGTAGAACCATCTGCTCAGGTCTCGGTACTCTTACCAGGACTTCGTCTTCGAATTCAGGTCATAAAACGCAAGTCTTCCTATCGCTTTGAAAAAGTTCGCAAAGATCTTCGGGCTGGAGAAGGAGCCATCCTCCGTGAAACAACCCAGCATTTGGAAGAGATATATGCGGAAAGGTATGCACACGGAGAGACAGAATCATTTGATATGCTGGACATTTTTTCCAGTGCCCAACACCACAATAATTTTGTCAACCTTGAAGCACAGTATGCAAACCACCACCGCAAGATCATCAACGGCTTGAAAGACGAGTGTGAAAACCAACAGAAAATAGCCACGTTCCTCGCAGCAACTATCCAAGAACACAATCGCAATAGTCTTTCACGGAAATTCCCAAACAAGTTTTTCAATACGCCGCTTCCCTCAATTTTGTTGAATCCTCAGCTGGAACTTTGAAGATTGATTTGTGCTCTACTGAATTGCCTCGCTTGCGTGTTCCTATGTCTCTTTTTGTTGCATTCTCCTGTAATTCCTAATGTTATTGTCTCGTTTCGTCCTGTGCGGTTTGTGTAGAATACACTACCGAGAGTCTGCATTCCTATGTACATATATAACTTGTGCAAGCTGACCCTGAAATAAAAATTTGATGCACTTGACGTCGACGCTTCCCCAACAAGGTCTAACGCGACGATGGATCGGCTTGTTTGCCTCGGGCAGGTTACACACTAATCTATTGCACTTACACGCTCGTTCTACACCAGTTCCAGATTCGGTAACTCGTCTCGGAAACACAGACCAAACCCGTTCGTATCATAAGGTCATCAGACAACAAAAGGCACAGTCGCTGATACATAATATTTATCGACTCCCCACTCATCGATTCCGAGTCTTATCTTCAATCCGCCACTGCTCCACCATTCCTGAAATGGTTACACCACCTGGACCGCCCGCTGCCCCAAAATCCAACGATGAGTATCGTCTTCCGGCCGACGTGAAGCCTCTTCACTACGACGTTACCATCAAAACAGATCTGGAGAAGTTGGAATTCGAGGGCTTCGTGAACATCAGGTGCCTTGGATTTTAAATTCTTTGCATCATCTTACAAGAGTTTCTATCAGTTTGGATGTTCGCCAAGAGACCTCTTCTATCACACTGAACGCAACTGCTCTCGAACTCGGGAAAGCGTACGTTTTACCATTGGATCCGACATAGAAATGCATCATGTCTTTTTCAGTTCGATTTATTCCGATGCATTGAAAGTCGAGCAAGAACCATCTGGACAGACGCTCAATAATGATGCTCAGCGTGTTACTTACCTTTTCCCGAGAGCTCTCCCGGCTGGATCCCTTGCTCAGTTGAAAATTGGTTTCTCAGGAAAACTTATGGGAAGCATGACGGGATACTACAAGTCCCTGTATGAAGTCGATGGCAAAAAGAAAGCATATGCCTTGACACAATTTGAAGTGAGTATACCCCTCCTACGAGTTCGCACCCCTTTCTGATTTATCTCTATAGCCTACTGATGCCCGGCGGGCCTTTCCATGCTGGGATGAACCTTTGCTCAAGGCAACCTTCGCTATAACCCTGATTTCGCGTGCCGATACTGTCAACCTCAGTAACATGCCTGCTATCTCAGAAGAAGTGTATTCTCCGGCTGCCGACAAACCCAAAGAACACCCGGACTTGACTAAACTGTACTCATCCCTAGACAACACCTGGAAAATTACTCAGTTCCAGACCACTCCTCCCATGTCCACCTATATCGTTGCGTTTGCCAACGGACATTTCGCGCATCTGGAGAAATCTGTTACTATGCCTCTTAGCGGAAAGACTATCCCACTCAAGATCTACGGTACGAGACTCCGGCTCTTGCACCCTGGTTTTCGCTAAGATGGTTATTAGCCACTTCCGACGTCATTCATCAAGCTCAATTCGCACTCGATGTCAAAGCCAGCGTACTTCCCCTGTATGAAAAGATCTTTGATGTGGAGTATCCTCTCCCCAAACTGGACACTCTAGTCGTATGTCTCCATTGCATTCCGATTTTTAATCTCCTTATGATCCATCACTAGGCTGCCGACTTCGACGCAGGTTTAACACCATTTCTCACTGTACATGTACTTACTGACAATAGTTAGGTGCCATGGAGAATTGGGGCTTGATCACTGGACGAACAAATGCCTTGTTGCTTGACCCTCAGAAAGCAGATCTTCAAGCAAAGAAATGGGTTGCGGCAGTCCAGAGCCACGAAGTTGCTCACATGTGGTAAATCCATATTCTGACTGTGGAAGACAGACTGGTTCGTTGACATTCATTGTAGGTTTGGAAATATCACTACTATGGAATGGTGGAACTATCTGTATTTGAACGAAGGTATGCAGTCTCGTCTTGTTATCGCGAAGTATGCTTTCACTCATGAGAACATGAATTGGACAGGCTTTGCAACCCTGGTTCGTAGACACCTCTTCTGTTTCACCCTGTACCTTGATTGAATCCGTTAGATGGGCGAAGTTATTGTAGCAGGTATGGGTGCCTTCACTTGTCCACCATCCACCGAATTGACATAAAACATAACAGACAAGTACGCATCCTTTGAAGATTATTGAGAAGTATGATAACTTAAATCCTATGTGTCTTCTCCCAGAGTCTTCCCGGAGTGGAAAGTCAATTCAGAGTTCATTACAGATCACCTCAACAGGGCCCTTAGTCTCGATTCCAAACCTTCTTCCCATCCCATTGAAGTGGACTGTCCAGATGCAAATCACATTAACCAGGCAATCCCGACCCTCTTTAGTCCATCTTCATAAGCTGACATTTGACAAGATTTTTGACAGTCTTTCTTACTCCAAGGCCGCCTCCGGTCAGTAGTTGCAGCTTATTTTGTGACCAAGGGGCTGATACAGGTCACAGTCCTTCGTATGCTCTCCAACTACGTCGGCGAAGAACTTTTCTTGAAGGGTGTTTCAATTTACCTCAAGAAGAAGCTATATGCCAATAGCGTGACCAAAGATCTATGGGAAGGCATTGGAACTGCGACAGGTCTGCTTCGCCAGCTTCTATCGTCCCTCGGCGGGTCTGATTTTCAAACGCATTAGGGAAGGACATCATCAACTTTATGGATAATTGGATCACCAAGGTTCGCTTAGGTTTACTTCATTCTCATCGACGAAAACACCTGACCACCTGCGTAATGGTGCTTAGATTGGTTTCCCCGTTCTTACTGTCACGGAAACTCCGGCTGGAATCGCAGTGCGGCAAGATCGTTTCCTTGAGACTGGTCATGCAGAACCCAAGGACAACGAGACCATTTGGTAGGATCCACCTTGCGCTAGTTCTGTCAAGTCTCATAAATTGACGAAAAATGTAGGAATGTTCCTTTGAGCATTGTCACTGTTGACAAGAATGGGAAGCCGGTTCTTAACAAAGAGGCGGTGTTGGGGGCACGAGAGCAGACATTTGAGCTGGATACCTCCAAGCCCTTCAAATTGAATGCCGGTACTGTTGGTGTCTGTAAGTCGTACTTACTGTGCCACTTACTGAACACAAGCCCAACACTTATTTTCCTAGACCGCGTTCTTTACTCCCCTGAGAGGCTTTCTAAGATCGCAGAGGAAGCATCAAAGGAGGACAGCATCTTCTCATTGAATGATCGTATCGGACTGGTGCACGATGCCATGGCACTTTCTAAAGCCGGTCTTGCCAAACTCAGCAGCGCTTTGACCCTCATCGATGGCTTGAAGAACGAGAAAGAATGTAAGTGTCAGAGTCGGTACTCATGACCCATCCAGTGCCAGCTTCCATTACTCCTGTAATGTCTGACGACTTTCTGTAGACCTCGTTTGGTCTGGGATCTCGGAGAGCCTTTCCGGCTTAATGTCAATATGGTGGGAGCACCCCCAGATCGTGGACCAACTGAATGCTTTCCGAAGGGTACGTCAGACCCGTTTACATGCTCCTCTCGGACACTATATAATCGGATCCCGATGTTAGGCTCTTTTTGTTCCGTTGGTGGACAAGCTTGGCTTTGAGTATTTCGCTACAGATTCTGTAGATACGTCACTCCTGCGCACTTGTGCTATCTCTCAAGCCGCGGTCGCCAAAGACGCAGGGTAAGTGACATTTCTTCCATCTCTATCAGAATTTCTAGGCAGTTTAACAACATTCGGTTCTTCTGACCCGGATTCCGACTGCTTCTTGCCTCATGTCCCTTGCCAGCGTCTGACGTTTTATTTTTCCATTTGGCAGGGTCATCAAAGAACTGCAGAGCCGTTTTGCTCACTTCATGAGGACAGGGGATGATTCTAGAATCCCTGCCGATCTCCAACGCGTGACATTCACCGTGGTAAGCATATATACGGAAGTTCTTTCCGAGTCTCTATTTTCGATCCCTCTTGGTATAGGCTGTAAGACATGGCGGAAAAGCAGAGTTTGATGCCGCCGTCAACATCCACGACAATGCCAAAACGCCCACTCAACGTATCGCTGCAATGTATGCATTATGGTCTCGTAATATGTTTGTCTGGGCTTATTGGAATTTTTATAGGCATGCCCTGGGCTCGGCAGAGGATCCTGAGCTGTTGAAGGAGACCTTCAAACTCATCTCGACCAAGGCAAGAGATCAAGATGTTGCGTACTTCTTCCGTGGCCTCTCCAGCAATCCCAAAGCTAGACGACTACTGGCCCAGTACTTCAAGGAAGAGTACGACACCCTGTATAAACGTTTCGAAGCTACTTTTACATTGAAGTCACTTGTCGAGGTATGTAATTTGCAACTTGCAGTGTACACTCCCCTGACGCCCGATCACAAGTTGTCGATGGGCACTCTTTCGACCGAAAAAGATCGTGTTGAGATCGTCGAGTTCTTCCAGGTGAGACCGGCATGTACGAGCGCCTGTCCGTTGATCGCTGACTGTCGGAAATAGGACAAGGACACCTCCAAATATAACCAGGGCTTGGCGCAAGTGCTGGACGGAATACGTGCGCGGATTGCGTACATCGAGGTGAGCAAGCGCTGGTGACAGTGAACGAGAACTGACAATGCACAGCGGTCGACGAGTGACCTTGGGGCGTGGTTCGAGTCTAAACTGTAGCTGTAGTTGCTTACGTGATGTTAAGTCGCTAAATTTTGAACTGTTTTATCATCATCGCCGAGAGCGGCGGCGAGCTCGAGTATCTTGCTGGCTGCTCGCTGTCTGACACGATGCCGGCATTTGATCCTGTTCGGGATGCTGTACTGAATTCGCCAATCGGGGTGGCTGCCCCGATGCTCGCACTGCCATCACCGAGCAGCTCTGTCTCTTCACCGTTGGCGAGCCCGTCGCTCGGGGGACGAAGAGCGACGGCAATATTGGATCTCCTGAATCCTGCTGACACGCAGGAGCCGCCTCATCCCACTCCTCCGTCTTTGAGATCATCGACGCTGTCCCATATCCTACACGCTGACACTGAAAACAAGCTTGATACGTCTCAGCCCCTGACACGATCTACTACTCTTGAACTCCCATCTGCCTCCAAGAAACCCTTCTTTTCTTCTACTCCATCACCCACACGCGAACGCGACTCCCCGGTGTCCCGTTCGCGGCCCTCTTCGTCGTCGTCGTCGTCCATTTCCGTGTCGTATTCAGCACAGGCACGTCCAGCCCACACACAGTCTTCCATGCCACCTCCACCACCTCCTGCCTCTTCGTCCATACCGTACGCCCCACGGGTCAGGATAACACCCCCCGCCTCTGTCACGATCCCTCTTTCGCCGGCAGAGATGGAAACATACAGAGACTACCGGTACCGAGGTCGCGGTACAACACAAATCTTGCAGGCGAAGAAGAGAAGAAGAAACGAAGAATTTTACCCAGATGCCGGCCAGCCACCACAGAAGAAGCTGGCAGGAGATGTCGGAGTCGTGGTCGATCATTGTAGGTTGCATTCATCGCTCATGACAGCGCGATTTTTCAACGTCCTCTTGTAGATAACTCACGACCAGACGTGGGTGTAGTGCAGCGTCTCGACTCGCCCATCATCGGCCTCAAGAACTTTAACAACTGGGTCAAGTCCGTGTTGATCACCCGGTTCGCTCATCCGGCATTGGCTGCGTCGAAGTCGAGAACCGTGAACGGCAATAGCAGCTTCAGAGGTGGCTTTAGAAACACCGGGTCTGGCAAGGTTCTTGACATGGGCTGCGGCAAAGGTGGTGATATGACAAAATGGGCAAAAGCACGGGTTTGTGAGCTTGTGGGCGTCGGTACGTTTCCTTTCCCGACTCTGACAGCCTTCGTTCATCTCCGCATCTGGTAGACATCGCCGCTGTGTCTATCGATCAAGCTCGCTCGAGATGGGAGACGCTCCGTCCTCCGAAATTTGCCGCGACTTTTGCAGCGCTGGACTGCTACACACAACCGCTGACGAGTGCCTTCCCTCCCGACTTGCTGGGGACAGATCCATCGTACGGGTATGACAGCGATATTTCCTTGACCGGTGAGCCATTCGATGTCGTATCCATGCAATTCTGCATGCATTACGCTTTTGAAACCGAGAAAAAGACGCGATGTATGCTGGATAACGTGAGTCGGTATCTACGGAGAGGCGGGTCGTTTATCGGCACAATACCTAATGCCGAGTTCCTGTTGTATGTCAATCCATCCGATCATTATGGTCATCCGCATTTAAATCAGATATCTTTGTCAGAGAACACCTCGATGCGCTACCATCGGGTACGAAGGACTTGTCTTTCGGTAATTCAGTGTATAAGATCAGATTTGAAAATCGCGATGAGAGAACAGTGTTTGGCCACAAGTACTGGTTCTTTTTGCAAGATGCCGTCGACAACGTACCAGAATATATCGTATATTGGGACAGCTTTGTGGAGTGGGTGCCTTGAATCTTGCTTATTCATCAGTCCGCCCTGATCTCATGGCTGCACATGCTCATTTTCTAGGATGGCCGCGGAATACAACCTATATCCAGTATATAAAGAAGAGTTCCATCATGTCTTTTCGGAGAACCAAGATCATCAGGAGTTTGGACCTTTAATGGTCCGCATGAAGGTGGTCGATGCAAACGGGGAAAGTTCAATGGATGAAGACCAGTGGGAGGCTGCAAGTTCGTCTCTCTCGCGACATTTATTTCCGACTCGCTAACGTCAAATTAGACATCTACATCGCGTTTGCCTTCGAAAAAAGATGATACTTCAATCATGCCTGTTCTTCGAAAAATTCTTCCGGTTTCTATCACCTCAGTACCTTAGTAGCCAATATTTATATTTGGTATTTGCTGTAGCTAATACAAGGACATGAAAGCTCTGGAATCTCTTCTATAGTCGTCGGCGACATTACATAGAAGTGGACGGATGATTAGATCATGGAAAGTCATACAATCCAAGATGTAAACATATGAACAGAAACCAGAACATGTAATAGATGGGCGGAGTATAATGCTATAAGAGTGAAAATGAAAACTACAAGGGGTAAATGAAACATGGTACAATAGACTGTCAGCGTCTATTCCTGTCCAAATCCGACGGTTTCCCTGTGGAGACGATGTAAGCCCAATGTCATGAACGAAACGCAATAGAAAAACATACTCCACGGCGAGGGTGAGTTTTTGCTCCAAGCTTGCATAATCCTTATATGGAGGTAAATCAATCCTATTGAAACAGGTATGACTCTTTGGGAGTTGTGATGGATCACCCGACTTTTCAATAGTAAAGCGACGGGGTCCGTCAGAGCCTTGCAAATCCTTGAATCCGTTGACGGGGATACGAGACGTGCCAGTCGCAAACTGGAGCAGGCGGGATTTACGTTCCGGCGGCCAGCTGCGGACGCATTTCCAGAACCATTGGATGACCTCGTCATTCACCTCGTAACCACGATAGTCGGTGAACTTCGTCCAATCATCACTGTTGAAGAATCATGAATGAGGCGATGAATTGGCATTGCGTGGGAGGCGGACACGTACACATCAATCTCCGACATCCCACCAATCAATAGTTCGAGCTCTCTCTCATCAAAGACTGTGACGAGGTCCAGGGGAATAAGCTCACTGAAACCTGACATAAATGCCTCAAACTGGTCCTTGACGCGCTTGGAGATACGATAGTCAACGATGAGGTCAACGTATTCCTTTTTGTTCTCCTCGGTGACCGCGACATCGGCACCTCCTGGCTTGAGCTCAACGGTGACCATCTCGCCAAAACGCTCCTCCACAGTGGTGAAAGTTTCATCGATGACGCTGGTAATATCGTTTTCTCTGCAAAAGAAAGTTAAGGTGGGACGAAAGATATTAAGAAATATAAGCCTACAGCATCCAGGTCATACCACGATGTAGCTCAGCATCGACACTTTCAAGGTCACCTAGCGTAACCTCTTTCTTCAATATCATCTTGTAGAAGCTAACAATGAAATAGGCATCCAAGAAACGGCGATGGAAGATACCCAGACCCAGGCAACGGCCGATGAATTTGAAATAATTAAGATGCTCTGGGTTGACACCTGACGCAGGATTTATCTGAAGGGTATAGTTGTCATGGGCAGAGTATTCGAAGAGGCAATAGAAGGGGTTGAACATCTCGTGCGAGAGCAGGAAGAAGAACTCTCTGAAGATGCGACGTCAGAATCATTGTCGAAGCACGATGCACTGGGGAACGTACCTCGATAACCCACCATAATCCAAGCCATCTTCGCCATCGAACTTGATCATCAGACGTTTTTTCAGGTCGTTCGGTGTTTGCCTCATGATTTCCGCATAACTGTCTTCGAAAATGTGGTTTCTTCTGATTTTGATCTGGCAGTTTCCGGGCTGTGCGCGCATAGCAGGCTGACTCCTGAAGTAAATGAGTTTCCTTCGGAAGTCACGCTTGTATTGCGGTACGTTAGCATCGAGAGTCGACGGCAGTCGGGGGTCGTCCCAAGTTGTCGTCTTTGTGTTGTGATCAACAAAGTAGACGCGCGCTGTTGATGTAAGCCGCATTTCCCATCCGGAGGGTAGAGGGCCGAGCTGAGAGATGGGTTGGGGTTGAAGGTTGGACCCTTGCCCTTGTGGGCCCATAACACGGATGATAGTCTGCCTTCGAGGATCAACCCAGGTTGTTGTGCGTGTATTGTGATCGACGTAATAAGGACGCCCTTCCGGTGTGTAACGCTCCTCCCAACCATTTGGAAGGCTGCCACTTCCAGCCGTTGTATTCCCGGTGGAAATCGCGTTAGTTGTTGCAGCTGATTGTGATGTCGATCCAGACGTCGATGATGACCGATAAGGGACATTACTGGCTTCGAGAAGATCATCCACCAAGATGCGACGGGAATGTTGATCGCGGGCGGCATTGGTTTCATTGTCCTGGGCGCTGTTGTTTGCAGCAACACTCGAAGAAGGACGATTCCAGGTTGTGCTGCGTGTATTGTGGTCCACATAGTAAGTTCTGCCAAGTGGATCTATACGACGTTCCCAGCCTGGAGGCAATGGTCCATATTGGTCGACGTTGGGGTTGAAGTTGCGCATCTGGGCAACTTGCGCAGCAGATCCGGGAGAAGCGGTGCCACCAGTCGAATTAGACATCGTGGTAGTCGTAGAGGCGGGAGTTGGGGAAGTCGAGGAAGCACCTATACTTGTTGGGCGGGATGGGGAGGATATTTGTTCCGTGTCTGTCGTGGCAGCTGGAGATACACTGGAAGAAGGCATGATTGGACTCGTGCTCTCGGTAGCTGTGGCGTGGGAACTCGGGGTACGGGAGAGGGCGGCACTTGAGGCCGGTTGCAAAGGGAGATGAGAATTACTGGCAGCAGGCGACTGATTGAGTCCCATGTCTGCAAGTGCTGTCGTTAGACCGCTGACCTGGGACGGCCCAGGGTTGGCTATTGGCTGCGATACATTCGTTGATAGATACATGATCAGTTTCCCGTGGACCACGAGGTTGTCATTCGACTTCTTGAGATCTAGTGTAAGCATTTCTGTTGAGGGATAAGCAGACGCCGAGAAGAGTGTCAGCATGGGGAACGTACCATGTCCATCCAACTGCAAGTCCAGCACATCCGCAACCCGCACATTGACAACACCCAAAAATCCCTGATCCCGTCGCTTGAATTTTCGTTGGTCAAATATTTGAACTGCGACGACAGACGACTCTTTGACCGTTCTGTCGATGCGTCAGATTGATGTGCATTCCGCACGACCGAGAGACCGAAAGACGACCAGTACATACATATCAAAGCTTTCGTTCCAATATGGATTGAGGGTCTTCTTGATGACACTCGTCGTATGCGTCTGTTCAGCATCAACAGTGATAACTGCAAACGGGTCGGGGAGCCGGAAAACATCTCGTTTCGAAAGTCCGTCTGCGGCGACAACTGGGCGGAGAGGATCAGACGAGAAACTGGACACAGCAGAAACATTCTCTGTACCTGTTATCCTGATCTTCTTGGTCCTATAACGAGGGGGTAAGATGTGATATCAGGAAACTAACAAGACAAGAACAAGAACGCACAATACAGCGACAGGTGGGACAGACATAACGTCGAGGACAACACCGGCGAAAAGGTGAGAACAGGTGACGAAAATCCGGATAAAAAGTAAACGTTGAGAATGAGGCGCAGTCGTTAACGTTGGCAACAGTCAGGTCAAATCACGAAAGTGAAAAGGAGTCACGTCACACATGTCAACCTCTCAGCGATGATTATGTAGCGTCCGATCATACTACAAATTCTAAGCTTATCTCTGCTAAAAAAAACTACTACATGAGTCCAGCGAAAATCCCTACAAAGATAGTCCCAGGCAAACAAAAAAGAACGAAAAGCGGAGAGTTACTGGACGAATCGGTCATCATGGATACCGGCCATGTGCGGATCGATGATCTCCACCTCCCTCGACTGACGATGGTTTCCTTCACAAACTCGGGTATTTCTCTTCGCCGTAACTGACTGCATGCTCTCCGTCTCTTTTAGTTCTAGCAAGTAAGCCAATTCAGTCAGCTCCTCCTGATCACAAGTCCTTGGTCGCTCTTCTCTCGACGATGATCGCAGATGTTGTAGCAAACGCTTCAGTGATGATTTGCGCTTCGGATGACTCTCTTGGAAATCCACAAATGATTCCGAATATCTCCAGGATTCAGAATTCGAAGTGAGATCTTTCTTCACGTAGTAAGATACTGGTCTGCCCAATTCCTTTGGCGAATCCGTGCGCTTCATGCGGGTGCTCGTCAATTTCGCTTTGAGCAACGAGGCAGAGCGCACGAGCTTGGAATATGTAGCCGGCGTCTTGATCGGCGCATCTTGAGGTTTCACCTGAGATGAGTACATCAGATAATAATTCTCTGAACCTGTTGTTGTTCTGTATTTTACCTCGTTTTTCACGGGCTGTGGAATTGAGGTCGACCAGCGACGCTCAAGGAAGGAAAATAGCTGCATGTTGATGGCAGGGCAGCAGAAAGGGGCGTCCGTGACTCCTTTCTGCCATCGCCCTTTAAGCTCACGCTTTGTGCACCCCGTTTTATCTACGGATCACATTTCAGCGAACGCCGGAAACATGATCCGTCGTTTTTTCACCCTGTTTATTTAATTCAATTCATTATACTCTTGGCCTATCTACTCAATAGAACTGTCTCTTGTGCCTCAGAAAATTGTATGAAATTGCGCTGGCTGAATGGCCAATTTATAGATAAAAAACCCGGAAATGCGCCACCTAATTGCCACACGTTATGGAGTCGGACCGAACCACTCAGATGGAAAGTTGATTACCGCATCAAAAAGATCGTGTCATACAAGGGCGTAACCAGAAATGACTTTGTAGAGTGAGAGGGACGAGACAAGACAAATTTGCTGGCAACACTTAGTTCGGAATCAATCTCGACACGTGCAGATTTAGTTGTGTGGTAAAGGGTATATTTATGATATAATCGTATGTGATTACAGATTGTTATATGCACCTGAAGAGTAACAGGTCCTTGCTAGGTGAGGGTATACTCTCATTTCCCTGATGACGAGACAGTTTGGTCATCAATTCCAATAGTCATAATCAGATGGCTTTTCTCCTAATGGAGCGGGGTCCCATGTCAAATTGTGAACGGCTTCATTGAATAGATATTCGTCGTGGATTGCTTTTGGGTCCACGTATGGGTTTGGCCCTTTAAAATTCTGAAGATCACAGATAATGAGCAAATCTTGCCACCGTTAATGGAAATTGAAGCTGAAACTTACTGGATTGACTATGATCCTGCCATGGTAAGTGATGGTGGGATTGTTGCGATAGATCAAGCTTTGCGCCTGCTGGAGACTCTTTCTGAAAGCCGCCATCTCCTCTTCCTCCTTGAATTCCCGACTTTGCCTCCTCGCCTTCGCCTTTCGTTTGAAATAAGGCAACTTGAGTTTGTCCATGGCGTCGTTGAGGTTGACAGGTAAATGTGTATGATGATGCATATGTGCTTTGATGTGCGAATAATTGTAGATTTTTTTATCATCCAGCGCGGCCGATTTATGTGTTTTTAAAAAGGAGCCCATTGGCGCAGACATAGGAGTTCTCTCGGGATTTTGTGGGTCGTCCTGGCTGTGTTTTCGCTTTGTGCATAGCCCGCTAAATTACGTGTGGCGCTAATGTTTCAATTCTTGTGGGCCTTGTGGAGTTCTGTCGGTCTTCAAAGAGTAGATCCATGATTAGAACGTCAATGAGAGAAGATGAGCAAATGTCTAGTTTATTTCATTAATCCGAAGATTTGAAATCTGTTGATTAATCTCCTCTCCGACATCGTGAAACTGTGACTGGGGTCAAGTGCAGGTCCTTACATCAATGGCCACACAGTGTAATAAGCAGGATGAGCGTCAGGGAACTTTTGGACGTTAGGAGCACAGACGTGGCGTCACCCCTCTTACAAGCAGATTAGGAGGTGGCAATGGAGTCAAAGAAGTGTGTTCCGAGTCGATCACGGAAGACCCACTGAAAGTGGCGCTGCTATGACATAGGATACAGTTTAAAGTTGGTCCACTTAAATTAGAATGAGACCAGAAGGTGAGGCAAAAGTGGACATTGCGAGGCGAACGTGTCGCATCGTGTTTCTCCAAATTTGGATCGATTTTATTTGTCTATATTGACCTATCCATGACCGGAACTAATTTAGAAACTCACCTTGAATTTACCTTTGCACCTCTTGCAAGCAGCCCTCGTGGAACATTCTAACAGAGCATTCGCGAGAATACGCACGGCTCACCCGCAGATACATGAGCAATGATGTCTCGCATACTCCCTATGAATGCTGTGATTTTATATATCGATTCGCCTTTTCCCATATCACTAACGTCACAAACAGGCTCACCAGCATGCCGCAAATGCTGATGAACACCTGGGAAATGGACTCCTCATACTAGCATACGACGAGCACCTGAAGGCTGCGGAGGCATACATTGCTGCTGTTGAACGTAGCCATGATGAATCAGTTCAGTAAAAGTCCTGTTTCATGTGCGCTGGAACGCTCATACTCTCGTCTCCCTGAAGACAAAGCGGACACTTCGACTCTTGCATAATGATCATACTAAAGCAGCCAAGGAGTTGGAAAGAAAGATTGAGAAGCTTAAGGAGGAGGGAAAAGACCCCACTTTGCCCCAAAAGCTTGAAGTTGCGCCGGTCCAGACTCCCCGATCTTCGCGACCCCCCAATTTGACTCGATCTAATCCATCTACCCCACCTCTTCGGCCCATGAGTGATAGTGAAAACACAGTGGATGAGTCCTTCATGCTGCTTGCTGGGCAGCGTGTGAGTTGCTTCGTATATATCGCTTTTGTCCCTTATACTGATCGGTCTTTCCGAAGTCAGACCCTGGAGATGCTTTTAATCAATTCTGGAATATCATGCAAGGAATGTTGGAAAATTTGTCGCAGCCCGTGGCATTTGCGACTGTACCCTTGGGGAACATAGATATCCCTTCAGGCGTGAAGACGCCGCCTACGCCCCGAACACCGCGAAGAGATGCCAATGACACCGACCCTGCCGATGAACCAATACTCTCACGTTTAACTAAACGTATCGGGATTGGCCGTGACTCAAAGCACTTCCAAGAACAGGAACGTGCATTGACCGATACTACGTCCGGTGGAGATGACGATTTCGAAGACGGACTATTTGATGAAGGTAGCCATATCTTTTATCCTGCAAATCACCATTGACATGATTCAACAGAAACCCTTGGTGACGAATTGTCGGAATCCTTTTTTGTTATTCCGTCTGGGAATGAGTCTGCTCCAACGACACTGAAAAAGGAGAATTCTCGTTTAAAATTGGAAACCGACACGATGAAGAAACGGATCGAGGCCTTGGAAAAAACAATACAAGTTCGGAAAGAACAAGATCTTCAATTACGAGACAGTATAGTCCAAGCAACGAAAGAGGTAAGACATCGCTTGGTTTGTCCTTGCTTTTACATATCAAACTCTTGTCGCAGGCACAGAGAGTCATGGGAGCTTCTATGATCGGCCAGCGCCCAATGAACATAGACTTCAATACATTGAATATACCCTCTGTCCCAATACCTAGCATGGCCTCCGGCCGGGAAGCGCAGTATGCTCGCCGACTGAAAGAGCTCGAGGACGAAGTTCATAGCCTTCGATCTGAAAACGAGAAACATGTCCGTTCTATCCTATCTCTTCTAATCTTCTGTCTGCTCATGTCTTGTATACTCTCGCAGAAAGCTATCATCGTGAAATTCCGTGAACGCTGGGAAAAGCTCAAGGATTCTGCAAAACGAAAAAAGGAGGCTAAGGTCGTGGCTGCCGCAGCTTCATTGGCCACGCGGGAACGGATAGTTGAAGAGCCTGAAGCGGAAGAGGCGTTAGATGGAACCACTATTTGAGTAGGATATGATGTCTTGTTTACATCTAGGGTCAAGCGTGTATACCCACTGTAGCACTAGTTCATTGTAAAAGATCCAAAAATACATGTATACGACAATAATACCTACGCAATGAAGTCAAGCAAATAGCCCATAGTCAACGATCTTGAGCGATCGTACAAACTTATTGAAGTGTTCCCGTACTACATCTTCGTATTCTCGTGAAACCTCATTCCCGTCGCCTGTTTTTGTTGGAATATTGAATGATACTACGAGGTCTATGGCTTTCGACGTTATACGGTAGAGAGCCATGTAAACATGGATGGTATCGGGTTCCGCGTTATTAAACTTCGGAACCTGTTGTGTGCCATATAGCACGATGGCGGACGGCGTGTCGTCTCCTCGGTCATTTTGTATAACGTTTACAGTATCGACCACAGTTGATACAGACGAGTTATCATGAGCAATGGAGTCAAAATGGAACCTGGAAATGACATAAGATCATCGTGTCCCGTATGATAGATCTGGAAGAGTTCTGAAGGACATGCCTTGCTGCGTCATTGAAGTCGGAAGGTTCCACCTGTTCTAGAATTTCTACTATGATACTGACGCTCGAGTCAGGGTAAAGAAGGACCTCTTGATTGTCCGGGACCTGACGTATATCTCTAATTCCTGTGAATCATGAGCAGGCCGTGAAACGCAAAAGAATGTTACCCACGCAGCATCACGGAGATTAGATAGTGTTTGAGCTGTAATGGCCCCTCCAAAGAGACCGCGCTGGATGAAGTCCATAAGACAAGAAAGACTGACGTTTGGAGGGACTTCCGTGGTATTGGCGTTGATAAAAGATTCCAACTATAAGCTTGAGCAATGACTCGCGTGACACGTGATACACAACCATGCGACGCGTCCCGTATTGGCTTGTTCCTCGTCAACCACCACGATCTTCCTGGATCAACGTCCACCAGATTTCAAAACATGGCAGATCCACGACGCAGGTCAATGATGCCACCACCATCCGATTCATATGGAGCTGGACGCTCAGGCATTCCTCAACCGGTCCCATCCACGATCAAGAAACCGGTAGCGAACATTCGCATCTCTCTTGCAGGTCCCGCTCTACGAGCTCCGTATTTGACTCCCGGACCCTCACATAACCCAAGGCAATCTATGATGCGATCTCAGAGTGCCAATCTACTGCTGCAGAGCGCGTCAAAGCCAAACTACGGAAGGACTCCACTGAACAGGTAAGTCTCGTTTCGGACCTGAACCCGATTTTTTTTTTACTTCTCTCATGCTTCCGAATGCACATTTCAGCAGTACACGGCGTGGATCTATGTGGACTGCTGGAAGCAATGTCGCTCCTTCCGGCGGCCAAACGCTCAAGGACAGTCGGCCACTACGAGACCGGCAGTATCAGACGAAGATGCGACAAGAAATTTTAAGCTATCTGCAAGGCGCAGGTTTAGAGATTTCGATGGCCAGTCTTGCTAATATCACAGGGAAAGACTTCAGGGCAATCTTTGACTTCCTAGTCCTTACTCTAGACCCTTCACATCCGCTTGGCCAGAGCCCTCGATTCGAGGACGAGTTTGTTCCTGCGTTGAAAGCGTTACGCTATCCATTTGCCCATCAAATTGATAATAAATGGCTCGCAGCTCCAGCAAGCATGCATTCGTGGCCGTCTCTCCTTGGTGTCTTGCACTGGTTAGTTGAAATGTGCAAAGTGTGTCGATGATCGGCCTTATACCTCTCATAAAACTAAACTATCACTAGCTGCGGGACGATTATTTCAATAGTGGCCATCCAACATTGCAAAACCCTGCGGATGTCCCCGAGGAATTCGACGATCCGTTCGATCATCGGGCATTGGCTTTTGATTATTTCGACAAGGCCTATACCGTTTGGCTAGACCTTATAGATGATTTCGTAGAACCAAATCAATATCTCGAGGACAGATACAGTATGTGCGTATCCTTGGGGATCCCTTCATTCGTTCCTCACTCCGAACCTTTAGCCAGAAAAAATGAGAGTGTTCAAACAGATCTAGAGGAATTGACCAAGAAGCTGGATCAAGCCAAGGCTGAGCTCCACAAGCTCCAATCCTCTGCAGTAATACTTCTGTCACGCTACCTGAATTTTACTGATTCCTTTGACAGGCTCCAGTATCCAAGTTGCAAAATGAGAATGGTCTATTGACGGCCGATAGCGAGAAATTCCGGAAAATCTTACAACAGTACGAAGGAAGGAAAAAGAAGTTGATCGACACAATTGCTTACGAAAAGGCGGAGTTGGGTACCAGTGGTGAGTTCTTTGATGTAGTATCGATATTATTGAAAGTCCTCATAGTATGGGTAGCCGCTCACCTGGAACAACTGACACAGGAGCACACCAGGCTATCAGAAATCGTAAAAGAACAAAATTTGACCCCTGAGGAAGTTATTCGCATGAACACTGACCATGAAACACTTTCAAGAAACTTGGAAGACCTCAAGCAAAGAATTGCCGAGACACACAAGGTTGTAATGACGCTTGAGGTCACTGTTACCAACCGTGCAGAAGCAGCAGAGGAAGCTCTCGATGCTTATACCAATCTTCTCTCCTCACTCGAACTGTCTCCGCCCCTTCCTCCTCCATTCCAGGATGTCGACCTTATGCTAGAGTTGAATACTGCGGCTTCCAATCCTCAGCTTCTTTTATCAGGAGCTGATGTTAGAAAGGTCGTTAAGCCGACTCTTAGCGGTGTGGCCGAGTCGAAACGTGCAGAACGAGCTCTATTGGAGAGCGAACGCATAAGAGTTGACAACGAACTCGATCAGCTTACCTTGGAATGCGAGAATGTGGAAGAAGAGATAGTCGAACTGGAGAGGAAAGTTATTGCGTTGGGAGAACAGGCGGAGGATCTACGGGACGTGAGTGATATGTGTGCTTTGGTATAGATAATGTTCGCAAGCTATCAACCGGACAGGCGGCTCAACGAGAAGCAAATGTTGCGAATGCGGAAGCCGCTCGACTAGAGCGCGAACTAGCCCATGCCAGGACAGCGGCGTTGGCCAATGGAATGGGGGTAAAATCTCGATTGCAGGCCCTTCAATTCGAGTTGAGTTGCTTCTCCCTTCAATGTTCCCTGTTGACTGACTTGTACACGACCATAGCTATAACGAAAAGATGGAAAAGATCTCTCGGCTAAAGGAAGAAACTGTACGAGCTATCATCAAGAATAGTCATGACATTGCTATGTTTAAAGAGGAGATATCTCGACATCTCCGAGAGCTGCGAGAGTTCGCCGAAGGAGGTTAATCGACCGGTCTTGACATGGTGTATTTTTCGTTGTTTACGTGTTCCTATTTCGTCTCATTATCTATCTTCCGTTATCAAACATCCCGTAGATCCGGAACTGCGACATATACAGATCATCCCACCCGGAAGGTTATAGAACTGAAATAACTTCAACGAAACCTGACGAACGAGCTTCTTTGACTATTCCGTTTGAAGACGCGATGACCTATTCAATTGATAATGTGATGGTACCGGGCTTGAAGCTGGCGCTGACAGTATTCCGACACGTTTCTTTAGGGACAAGTATTGGAGATGTCAGAAATAGAATGGAGCAGCGCTACGGCGCTGAATTGGGCAGCAAGCTTGTGTGGGAAAGAAGAGATAGTATCTATGCAATCGTTCTTTGCCGATTGCGTTAGGCAAAGGATTCCCGGCCGGGACAGGAATTTATAAAATCGATTGAATGCATAGGTAGCTAACTGGTAAATTACAACTTGGTTCAACCCAACAACTTGAGTTATAAACACCCCATTTTACAAAGTGCTCGTGGGAGTGGTGTATACGGAAACGGTCGGTGTACCGAGCGTATCAATGAGGGTTCGTGGAGTGACATTGATTATGATTTCTCGTATTAACACTTATGGATGTAAATTTGACGTAAATCGATTTTTCAATCTATTCAGCGTCAGTACTTCACATGTGTATAATGGGTCAAAACGACTTGTTGACTTCACCTGCATGTGGGTAGCGGATGTTGAAATTGACTTGTGCTATTGATTTTAGGGCCAGTGGCGTCCATGGCAAGGATGTACTGATCCAGGTTTCCTAGGCTAGAAAAGACGCTGACAATGTCCATTCTCAAACGCGCGACGGATGGTAGAGGCCTAGTTTACGCGAACCTTGATGTATGTATGTAACAGAATTACGAGCTTGTTTCTTATCGGGCGTCCTTGCATGGTCGGAAGTACATAGTTTTTGAATCTTCAAGATAACTTGTTTCATTATGAAGAAAGAAACCAGGTCAGATCCCTTGCGAGAAATAGTACATGGCTAATAGGAAACATAGTAACGTAGGCTGCGCGTACCAGAGACGATCTCTCTTCCCTCTCCGAGTCATTGGTTCCTCTACTTTGAAGTCTTTCCAAGAGTCGTCCATGTAACAACGAATCCAGACATCAAGCTTCAAGTCAGCCTCGAAACCCCTCGTGACTGGATAGGCGTTGAACGTTGAACATTTGAACTACCATGGCACTTGTTGATCGTCTTACTTGCAGGTGAATCTCAATGAAAAATCGATAACCTTTCGAAGGTTCCAAGGTGTTCTTAGGAAGCACGCGGATAAAAGTCAAAGTTTGCGACAAAGAGAAGCAGCTCACGAAACAAAGCACCCTCCTTGCTTGACATCATACACCACGACATTCCGGCATCTTGCCCTCGCATAGCACCTTTCTCGGACCTGGGTAACGAGCGTCGCTTTTTCCTCTTTAAAAATAAGCAGTTCCCTGCATTCTCTCTAGGATACGGGGACTCAATGAGTTCACCAACAACACAATGACATCATGGATCCTGTACGTACCGTGATTCTGTTGATCCTCTCGAGATTTTGAACTCATCGAGAGTGTTGTTTTAACCTCTTCAGTGAATGATTTATTACTTCAGAGTGTGCACCGGCTGGGTCTGTCCTCAACGAAACCGTTCAGTTGGGTACAATTGGGTTAGGAAACGTCCTTGGCCATGACGACTATAACCTCCGATTTACAACTTCAGGCCTTCAGGCCTCGGACGTGACTTTCTGGAATCTGTACCTGGCACACCCTTAAATCGAGTGATGCCGAATAAGTATCAGGGTAAGTCATCCGCAATTGACGTGTTTTCCCTCCCCTCGAAAAAATTTCGAGGCCGGGTCGCGAGCATTGACCAAATTTGACCCTCCTTACGGCATATCATCGGGTCTTTGTGGTGCAAGATCTAGTGGCGGTGAAGCCAAATAAGGCATCCCAGTGTCGGAGAAGACATAAAGCCTATCATCTGACAATCGGTGACTTTTTCTCTAAATAAATTGACGAACGAACACTCTTTGGTCTTGCAATGGTATGATTGTTCGAATGTCATTCTTGCAACCCGAGTGGCGATTACTTCTGCAATAGACTTTTGAAATTGACGAGAGCAAGAAGCGCTGCTATCGAGTTCGACATTGCCAATGGGTATTAGTCAATCAACTGCTTTCGACCGTGGACATTTGACGACATGGACAAGGTCCCGTGGATGGTGGGCCAGTACTCCTCCCTCACCAGCCCGTGCCAGCATCAAACGCCAAGTGTGTCTGTATGGGAAAAACTGAAATATTTAGATCAACAGTTATCGATGTGTTGCTGAACACTCACTCCGTAACCGCTGATACTGTACTACGGAGGTGGCTGAGGTGGACATATAAAAAGTGGCAGCGACATTACTTCCCGCTACTTCTCCAGGCAACACAGCGGCACCATGGTCGGGATTCCTCCATTCCCATGGTAATGTACTCTCGAAGTCACCCCTCTAATATTGAAAGGGGACCAGCAGACAGAGTACAACACGAGGTGGATGAAACCCGACCAAAGCTGGCAGTGCAGACCATGGATGGTAGGCAGGTAGATAGCCGGCGTGCCCGTACTATTACAGCAGTGGATACATAATGCGAATGGATGAAGGAGGATTATTTAATGGGAGAGGAAAAGTGGGGAAGTGGGGGTAGCGATTGAAAGTAGGTGGTTTTTATGTGTTTGCGTTGAGTAACGGTTGTCACCAACATCCCGAAACAGGTCAAGCATTAAACAGTCTTCACACCCATTTTTCCCATATGTCGTTCGGGGTCTCCGTCGTTCCTCCTTCCACCACATGTCAAGGACTTCCAATCACTCCTAGGTGCACACGCGTCCTTCCCTCGACCTGACGTCCCCGCTATTTTTATATCAAAAATGAGCAGCTAGGATCTCGCCATGAGTCCTCGTGCCAGTCTCTCATCACTCGCCTATTGATTATCGATTTGTTATGTTACTTCCAACCTAATTCTGTCTGGTCATCAGGATTACAGTCACCACGAATCCGGGTGTAAAGCATGGGAACACTTTCGAACGGCTACAACATCTTTGATCAACTGACACCTCCTTCACTAATTTTTGAACAGCCCCACACATCACGCGCCAATCTCTCATTCATCTCTGCCCCCGAAGAAATTTTTCTCTGAGTCTTCCTTATTTTTGGAAAGTGGAAGCCACGTGGACCGTCATTACCGACTATGTTCTTTCACTAATGTAGCATTAGCTGCGCTGAACGGTAGTCCTTCCTATCCTCAAGGTCTCTACAATGAACACGAGACTCAAGGGATCCAATAAATTACGAAGTTCAGGTGCGCCACGAGCCAGGGACGGGGTCTGGGATGTGAGTTGGAAGTTCTTCGGGAACACTAGCTTTGTGAACCTTGTGACGGTTTACTACTCGACATTCAAACGAGCCACAAGCGTGTTTCACGTACTTTCACAGCGTGGAACGCTTCGTCTCTTTTATATTTGACTATTCTCCCTAAGCGTTTGAGAGAGACGAACGTGCGAACGACTTTCAAATTATCGTGTAGTGCGATGATCGAAAAGAGTTTGATTACGCTTGATTGTCCTACTTTTTAATATTTAAATGATGGAAGTTGAAGTTTGCTCATCCACGGGTGACAAGTGCCAAGAAACAGAAATTCTGAGCGTTCGGCATGCAGTAACTGTCACAGCGGGGATATACATTAGTTGTGAACATATAATCTTGATATCACATCAAATTAAGATAACCAATCTTTCTGTCTCAACTTGCGGACAGAAGTCGGATAGTGCCAAAGAACAAAGATTTATTCAGGAGCTCGACGCCACGAATAACGTCACCACATCTCATAAGAAATGTCAATGTTTGCGCTCGATTATAAAAGGATGGGCTGGCTCTTTTATTAGACCGGGAGGGGGGGGCAGGGGATTTGTCAACGCAGAAATCGAGGTACGCCCAGGTATCGGGGGCTGTTGACGAGGAAGGAGAGACGACGTATTTCCCAGAGTGACTGTTGTTTAAGGGACGCTTGGCACGTCCGCGCGCATTTTTAACAGAATCCTGAAAACAGATTACTATCAGATTGTCAACAGGGTTCGGCGAAGAATGAAGAGGAGGCCTGATAATCCAAGCCAATTTTTGAATGGGAAAGGGGAACGAGAAGAAGACAGTGACCCCGGTCTGTGCGTCAAAGAATTCGGTAGGCGGCGAAAATATCAATTGACCTGTCGTGACAATGGTGACCCAACGGCTTGGGCCAATGCAGACCCACGACCACTGGCTTCGGGCTTCGGCCTCAAGACGTCTCTCTCGCTTGGTAACATCCTCTGCATGGCGTCAGTCACCTGCGAAGACGTTGCTGTATCTGTCATGACACTCTCAGGAAGGGGCACAAGTAGCACAGGCTCAACTTTGGATCAATCCGCTTTCGGGCGTCACTCCTGTCCTTGGGCTTCTTCTGGGGACTTCTCACCATGTGTTCAAAGAACGTCACTCACCTCGCGACATATACAGGAGATCGATAAGATGCGAAGCATGTTTGCTGCTTGCGTGTAAGTTTGATAATTCGCGGATTAGAACGTTCTGTCGATTCCTTCTGCTTCGGTACATCGATGCATGAGAAGGTGGATATTAGAGCGAGAAGTACAACAGTTGGCCAACAGTCGGATGTCGAGACTTTCTGAGAATATCCATAGTACGACGCGTTGCCGAAAGAATTCTCTGTGCGTCGGTTTTGAGAACAATGGTATGTTTACTATTCATCCATGACGTCCCTGAGGACGAGAAACTGACAGTCTTGGTCTTGTCCAGGTAGCGAATAAAGACTTCTTTCTGTAATCAAGCCTCTCGGACTCGTGAGTTGCGTTTCTCTCAAGGGTCCCCGATGATGCGGCAGGTGGAGATCGATAATGTTGGCGCCTCGAAGGCATGTCCACTATCCATATACATCATCGATCTAGAGATTGACTGTCTCGAGTCAAGGCTCAAGTTTCAATTTTGGCTCAGCGATATTCAGCTTCGAGCACGTTGAGTTACATGAAGATAATGCCTAGCCCTGCGAAATATGCATCAGTTGGGCAAGAATAGCATGGCGGATCAGTATGTTGAGGAAACTATTCATTTTTGACCTGGGACTGACAGATTTGAAGGATCCTAGCTCTCATTTTGTCCAGCCGTGTAATCAAGATGGTGACAAATCTTGGTAGTCCAGCGAAGACTAAACATTAGCTAGACGGCTGCTGGCTCCTACTGAAACGGCCAGATTATCGAAAATTAGCAAGGCACGATAGCGAGAAATACCAGCGTGTCAGTCTTGATGTCCATTATTCATTTCCAACCATGAGGAATAATAGTCTCGACCCCTGTCTTGCTATGAATTACATGGACGTGGCGATATATCTTGCTCTTCCTCAGAGGCAAAATCGAATCGACTGGCGACAATTGGCTCCTATTGGAGTTTAAAGATGTCCAAGAACAGTATGGCGCATGAGGAATGTATGTCGGATGCGAAATGATGGCATGTACTATATTCATCATTAATTCACGATGTCGAACCAAAGGTCAGCACTCTTTCTCCATCTGGCTGGGAAGTCATATACCTTTCGTTTAACAAGAAGTCATAATCCAAGAGATCAGCTCCAGCGAGTATTCCTCGAAGTCCTACGCCAATGAAGAATACATTGGATCTTCCTCCTTATAACCCTACGCAGCATGTGATCCCGGAGCAAGATGTAACAGCTCCAAACCCTCCTTAGCTGAGAATGAGTGGGCTACAGGGAATGGGTGAAAATCCCAGCTGCTTCGTGTATAATGCAAAAATGGAGCCAAGTGTTGTATGTTGTTGCATTCCATGCAACTTGAGCCGGCTAATGCCTCTGCCTAGAGCATTCTGGTAGCAAGCTCATCAAGGTCGTCCTGATATCTGGTCGCTTCATATCGGGCATGTCACGCGTAAGTGGTATGTAGCGTCGTGGGTCTTATCCTGGCTGAGCGTCATGAATGTATCGTGCGAGTGAAAATATAATTCGATGTAATCTGATGAGCTGGTCACTGTATGTCCTCTATATATAGCCCCTTGTGGCATGGATTTGAAAGCGGTTGTGAGTACTCACTGGTTATTTGTCGCATGAACGTCAGCCCTCCTGCCTGGTACATACCATATTCCCTCCTTGTGGACGTTTGACAAGCTGAGAGATCACACCTCCGTTGAGACGTGTCAGATGCATACATAGTGGCAGCAATGAATTGTGTAAGTAGGAAGTCAGTTTACTTAAAGTTTGCTTATGTGTCTGAAGTGGGTCGTCTAAAATTTCCCACTAAATTCTATCTCACACAATTTTGAATAATTCGTCGAAAGCATTTGAAATAGCGCAGTGCGTGTTTTATAAAACCCTCCAACCTGACCCAGTTGCGCCGCTCTCGACTTGACTTTAATTGAATGGCATCCATGGGCCTTGGGCCTCATTATCTGTCATGATCACTCCCGAGCCCTCGTGCACCGATTACAGCAATCCCTCTCGAGTCAAATAATTCTGGTAAAAGATTGACATCCAGGGATCGAACGACTCCTGATGATGTCTGGACCCGCTATATGTTAGCCTTTACCTCTCAGTCATGACGACATCTGGCCCAGAGAGGGCCCGTGGAGGTCTGTAGTAGGTATGTGCTCGGTTATCTAGGCGCCGAGTTGACCCCTCTTAGTATCTTTCCAGCATTTCTGATAAATGTCAACATTTCAGGCCATCAAAGTCCACTCGATATCAATGACAAGTCGCCACACTTGTCACCATCATATTTTTCGCTCTTGAGATTTATCTGTGGTTGTTTTGTGGTTTGAACCGATTTTGGCGCTTGCGGCATTATCGGCCAAGGCCTGAGTGCGCCAGATAAGTTTTCGACTGTTCTTACACAACTGGACTGCATTACATATGCTGTATGTAGTTGACGAATGCTAGGCTTTCCTATGCGAAACAACTTCTACTTGCGCCATCGTTCGACAAGCGCACATGTTTGTGAAGAGTTCGCCACATACAAGAACAGTGACGCAATGTGGCTAGTGATCTGCGCTGGCCATTTTTGGTCACAAGCGGAGACCCGGAATGTCTCCTGGAGATCACTTATAAAGACCAAACTGTCGTGCATTGTACCACGATTTTCCCATATTTTCAAATATCGTCCCTCAACTATGTCCTCTTATACAATGCTCAAATCTGTCTCTAGTTACAGTGGGCCCTTCGTCTCGTTTCATCGTACTAGACGCTCCGCGAACAAGGCAAGGCAGTTACCTCATGGCGTATTCTAATGCCTGGATCGGCTGACCGGAGGAGAAGCAGTGTACTTATTGTAAGTAACGGGGACCCCATGTGTATCAAGACCCACGTCTTTCATATTCCCTAACCCGTTCATTGTGTCGGTTACTGCCTTAACACACGACATCTTCGCTACCGGAATCTACTTCTCAACGGCAAGCCTGAGAGGTGGGGCTTTGATGCTAGAGACGGATTCTGTCGGATACACGCCGTTAAAGATGCAATTCGCACAAGGACGACCCCGTTTACATTTGAGCGACAATTTTCATGAGAAGAGGCTGGATTGCATTCGCTGCTCCCCCCGGCCGACCTGTATACTCTGCACAATTAGCCTCGTCAACTTCCGACTCTGGCAAGTTCGCATTTTATGCTATACTTGAGTCATTGATCCTGCAACTCCAGCGCAAGACAATCAAGGAAATGTCTCAGCACTAGCAATTGTCAACGCCGTACATAATAATAGGTTCAGCCCCGTATCGCCTCGCTGTTCTATGGGTCGATAAGGGAGGATTGTGGGCTTTCGGATTGAACATGTGTACACACATCGACTAAGTGTTATCTAGTATGTACCTCTGTATCGCCGTATTTCTGTATTCATTTAATACCCAGCAGTCACTCATATGCTCAATTCTCTAGTATTTTTTGTTAGATGTGTGTACTATTTTCGTGAGCCTGCCCTCTTTCCGCATCGACTATGAGTAAGATCCACTGGCATGGATCCCAATTCAAGTGGCGTCTTTCTGTGGATGAACCTGACGGGTGGTGAGTTATTTTGTTTCCGTAGTAGAACTCGATCTCGTTGAGTTGTTTGATTTCCCTAGTAAAACTCAATCTAGTACGATACTCTAGACATTTTCGATCTTCGAGCGAGAAGCATTGTCTCTGCATCACTGCCATAAGATGGAGTGCTTTCGACTCTACAATGTCATCATTTCAAGGCACGAATCATGGTAAGCCTAACACAGCATATGTAGGTGTACAGTGACAAGTCGGGTCCAGAGGCTCTTATTTTTAGCATGCATGGTTTGCCAGGAAAATGGCTGAGGTATTGAGAGGTGTTCTGTGTCGGTGACGCGGGTGCTTCAACCATTTTGGATGCGTTTTACGTTTCTCCTGCGACTACATTACTACTGCCGCCATCACATCTATATGCATAGTGCCAGATAGGGTGCATTGGGGAAGAACAGATTGTTAGGCTCTGCGTCCGCATTAACCTCGATGCGCATGACAAGGAAGGCGGCACGAAGTGACTCATACAGATGCAACAATCAGGAGAAAGCCAAAGCACCACCTTTCAGTACGTGGTCATATATGAGACTACGTGAATCGTGATGACGATGAAACTCGAGTGATTGCGAGAGATCATTTCTCGGACCATAGGCGGAAAGAATGAGCGGGGTTAGTAAGTCACGGTACTAACATACAGAAACTGATATCTTATCAAACTAATATCGTACACTCCATTACCTTACAACTAGGTCCTACAACTACAATAAAATGTAGGCAAGAAATAATCTCCGAAGACATATTTGTTGGAGTAGTTGGCATAGCTCTGTGGATCTAATACAAAATGACACTAAGTCCATATCTCTAGGTAAGAGGCATGGCGGAATCAAGGAAATGGAACCAGGAATGGGTGAGTGGAGGAAAGAGGCGCAACGGAAAAACGTCAGAGCTTTTGCCATGATTTCATGTCATCGGGGTTTTTCACGGTCCAGTAACCGTCGAGAATTTGACCATGTTTTCCCATCCACTGCCAACGTCGGTTGGGATGTATCACTGTGTTGGGATGCAACGAGATACCCCTTCGAGCGAGCTCGGCAACAACACGTGCAATATTACGGCTATCCTGGGTATTTCATAGGAAAGGTTAATCCAGCTATATAGAGAACACAATTCACGCGCACTAACATCAATACCGCTATGTTGCCTGCCCTGGAACTCGGAAAGACCGAGAACCTTCAATTGAGCTGTAATATTCAGGGTCCGGCGCCTCGGACCATCCCACCACTGCCATATGTTATCTACTGTCAAAAGATGAAATTTGAAATTTCGAGCCTACTTTTGTCACACTTGGTTGTTTGAGGTGCTCGTGTGAGTGTAGCCAGTCCAGGATGGCGGTTCGTACGTCGAGAACATCTCCTTGTATCCACCCGGGCATGGAGACCTAGTGTATAAGTTGCACTTAACATCTGGCAGTTGCGCTGTAGGTCGTATCAACAAAATTTACCTTTGAGATAAAACATTGCTTCACAACGAAGTCACGGATATCAAAGGGGCCATCGCTGCACCAACAAAAACGAACAAGCCGCTTCCCAGTGTCACTATCAATCAGACCGTGTTCTACCATGAAATCTTGAAACGAAGCTAAAACAATAGGGAATGGAGGTGCTGCATCCACTTGTCCCTACGTACAATAGAGGTTGAAGAATGTATCGGAGTATGCGGAAAGCTTCGAACCTGTGTGATGCCGGTAAGGTCTGTACAAAACTTGGACAAGACCGGTCGCCAAGTGGGCTTGACAAAGCTGCGAAATTCAGCCACAACTTCAAGCTGGGTAGCTTTCTTGTCCTTCCATCGCATCAAGCAGACAGGGAACTCCTAAGGAAGAGGTGATAAATCGTCACAGGAAATGGCTCTCCGACATACGATTATTTCATTGGGGAAGTTGCAGTCAGTTCCTTGTTGGCATGTTGCTTCAACGTCAAGCACAAGAAAAGCGTCATAATGTTGTTTCGCCCTTGGTCGTATGTTTTGTTTTGGTTTCTTTGAAGAGTGGGGTCGGCGGGCGTTGCCCATTTTCTTTGCAAGAGGTGGTGAATTGGGTGAAGTGATGTCAGAAGGCTCGCTGGGTCTACGACGAAGGCGTGTGAGAACGTTGTCAAAGGAGAGATGTGGGAAGGTTTGAGGGGCAAGGGGGGATTCGAGGGGCGAGGGGATTGGAGTAGAGGTATCGCGAGAGTGATATAATACAAGGCACGTTGCCACAATTAGTGCCGCACAGATGATAGAGTGTTCTGTGAGGACCCTGAGTGACACAGACCATATATTAAAATTCGAAAGGTCAGGCATGAGAGACATGCCAGATATATATAACCTCGCAAGGAAGCCTGTGCTCGAAATGGCCTGGCACGCCTAATTTCCTCGAAATAACTTGTGATATAATTTATTTAGCACATCACGTGCACATTACTTACATTGAAATTTCTATCTTCTTCCTTCATCGGACAAAATGAACCGAGGAGACGATCTCGAAGATGACTTTGTCATAGATGACCTCGTAGCTCTTTCAGATGACGAGGCCGTCCCAGACGTAGATTTCTTTTCAGACGAAAACGACAATGACAATGATTCTGGTAGTGCAGAGGAAGTGGCAGCCGGAGAATCAGATCTCAGGCCCACAGCTACAGACAGAGAAGCGGAACTCGCCAAAAAGCGGAAACGTCGGGAAAAAGAAAAAGAACGAAAGGCAAAAGTAAGTTCTGGTAGTTCTCAAACGTAGTCTACCAAGCTCAGTAACGATTGGCACCAGAAACGCAAACTCGAGGAGACCGTCGAAGTGATACAGTCGTCCGTCGCCGACCAATCGCCTGTACAGCTCTCCGATTTTCTGGCATTTCACCAGGCCAAAGTCTTCTCAAATATGAGCGCACTTGAATTGGAGGATATGCGAATCCCTGGTGCGTGTCAACGGTGTGCCGTCTCGAGGGATATCCTTAAATTGACATGTAGACAGCATCGGCCATTGCGGATGCAACTTCATGGAACGGACCACGGACACTGGACCATCTAGTGGACTTCATCATTAAAAGTTTGTTCAAACCACCTCATCAACTGCGTCCCATCTCATGCCACCCAAATCACGACAGCCAATCCGACACTCACTAAACGTCTATCACAAAAATCGAAAACAACGGGAGCACCAACTCTTATCTTCGTGACTGGAGCTGCATTGCGCGTAGCAGACGTCACGCGAGTCCTGAAGGACAGGAAAATGAGGGGTGACAAAGGTGGCGAGGTAGCGAAGCTCTTTGCGAAGCACTTCAAGCTCACAGATCACGTTGCATATTTGAGACGGACAAAGGTGGGTGCTGCTGTGGGCACGCCAGGACGATTAGGAAAGTTACTCTGTGAGACTGGTGAGGCTTTTCACAATCATTGCTCAGGTTGAAGCCTAATATAATAATATGTCATTTCTCAAGACGCTCTAGCCGTTTCTGCACTCTCACACATCATACTCGACGTCACTTGGAAGGACTCCAAGAAACGGTCGCTTTTGGATATTCCAGAAACGAGAGACGAGGTCTTTAAAACAGTTTTGGGTGGTCAGAAGGTAATGCAGGCAATCAGGAAGGGTACAGTTCAGGTGATATTATTTTAAAGCGACTCGGGAAAGGTTCAATTAGTGTTCTATAAGACGTTGGATTAGAAGCCCTTGGGATTTGTCCTCAATGTACGCTATGTGTATTTTTGGGTCATCGTCAGGGAATTGTCCTATAGGACAGGAACTAGCGACGTACCCGTGTCCATTTAGGGACCTTGTGAATTCCCTTACGATAACCTCTGTCGTTGGCACTGAATATTGTGTATTTGTCTCGTGCGGGCATCTCATGTTCCTTCGGTAACTCCAGTGCTTGGTCCTGGGATAGCAATCAGCCTCATATAAATGCAAAATTCCAATGGACTCACCAAGGCGCTGCATTTCACACCACTTGCTCTCACTGCCTCGATGACCGCATCGACTTTCTTTAGCCTGGCCCGAGCATTGGCTTTCCGTGTTGATGACAGTTTCCATGGTACCTTCCTGAGACACGGGTTATAGCATGGTTGTAGTCATGACCAAATCACCAACCAGAGAAGACCACTAAGATTTACATGAGACGGTCGAAACGCGCCGAACATATGTACCCGTGGGTCGGCGAGGAGGAGGTAAAAGTTATAGGACCGTGAGAAAGTGAGATTCTCAAGAAATTCATTCAGTTGTCACTGTTCGTCTTGACCCATGACTGCTGTTGTCGACTTCGTGCCTCCCGTGGCCAATGGGGTACACGTAAATGGTATATCTGACATTCAGATGGAGTTGGCGAGTGGCAGCGGCTCTCTGAGGTTCTCGAGTGGCTTCATTCTTCCACCACCGGAAATCAAATGTAAGTACCTCTTGCAATTGCAGTTGTTGCATAGCCAGCTCATACGTGTTCGACACATTTCTGTTTAATGTAGCCGTAATTGATAGGACTGCACTGTTTGTTGCGCGTTCTGCTAACCCCCCGCAATTCGAAGATAAAATCCGCGAGGGCCAACGGACTGACCCTAAATTCTCCTTCCTTAACCCCGTGGACCCCTACCATGCATACTACCGACATCGAATGGATAAAATCAACCGGGGAGAGATAGACGAGTCAACCCCTGATAAGGATGGGAAAGAGGACGGTGATGCCCAACCTGTCCAAGTGGTTGATGTTGGAATCGAGCCACCGCCTCCGAACTTCATCATGGACATGCCGAACATTAGCAGCATTGACCTGTATGTATTTTTAATCATTTATATGCTTTGATTGACTGATGAGTCTGGACACAGCGACATTATGAAACTCACTGCATTGTTCAGCGCATGCAGAGGCCGAAGCTTCCTTGCCAATCTATCTTTGCGTGAAGGTCGTAATTACCAGTTCGACTTTCTTCGCCCTACCCATTCGCTTTTCGGATATTTTAACCGGTTGGTGGAGCAATACACCAAGATACTTCAGCCTAATAAGGGGGTGTTGGAACAGCTGAAGGAACGGACGAAGGAGGATGCACGTTGGAAGATACTAGAAGTAGCGCAAAAACACGCAAAATGGGAGAAAAACAAGCGCGAAAAGGACAAGAAGCGTCAGGATGACCAGGAGGCCGAACGAAGTACGTCGCACACCCTCTATCTTCTAGTTGAGTTGACCAGTCCTTTCTTTCTCTTGTAGTTGCGTTTGCCGAAATCGACTGGCATGACTACGCTATAGTTCAAACAATCGAGTTTACCGTCGCTGATGCCAACTTGGAATTGCCGGCCCCTATGAGTCTTCAAGAGGTTGAGAATATGACGTTGGCACAGAAGAGGATGGCAGCAATGATTATGGAGACTACTGCGGAGGATGTGGAGGCACATCGTGCTCGCCAAGCAGCAGCTGAGGCCGAGGCAGCAGCAGCTGTTGGTGGTGCTGGCGTTGGTGGTGGAGAAGATGATGCAGCGATGGAAGAGAGTGATGAGGAGGTAGAAGATGAACAGATCAGGCAGAAGCGTGAAGAGGAGGCGCGTGCAAGGGAAATTGCACGGGCGCAAGCGCTTCAGTCTGGCACTCTCAATGCTGCTGGACCCATGAAAATTCGGACAGACTATGTGCCGAAGTGTAAGTGCCTTTTCCGCTCTCCACTTATTCTTGTTGATAATGATCATCTTCAGTGGACAAGAAGAGCGGAAAGTCTGCCATGACGATTTGTTCTATTTGTGGGCAGTCTATCGCTGTTGACGAATTGGATGAACACATGCGAATCGAGCTTTTGGACCCTCGTTGGAAAGAACAGCGCGATGCTTTGGAATTGCGCAAGTCCCAGGCATCCGAGCTGCAACGTGGAGCTAATGTGGTATCGTCCCTCAAAAATCTCGCACGTACGCGTGTGGATATCTTCGGTGCCGAAGCAGACGAAGAGCGGAGGAGGAAGGAAGAGGAAGAGGAACGTGAGAAGCGCAAAGAGAGGGAAAAGGTAGTTTGGGATGGTCACACAGCGTCAAAAGCGAATACTCTGGACCGATACTCAACGAATGTCAATTTCGACGAGCAAATTGCTGCCCTTCATCGTGCAAAGGGTCTTGGACCGTGAGTCAATACACGTATCTTCTTTGTTCTAAATGCTAATGCTTTACAGTCAAGATTCGAACGTCATTGGACCTGGAATCGGACCTGCAGCTATCCCGCCACCCCTCGCTACTTTACCTCCTGCACCTGCATCCCTTCCAGCCCCTCCTCAATCCGCAGGGAATACAGGTGCTTATCAGGCAGCCACGATCTCGTCAGGTCCCCAGCCAGCATCCATGTTTTCGAATCAGCCCCCTGTTATGTTACCGCCCTTGCATTATCAGGGAATGGATGCGGCCCAGCCTTTCGGTTACCAGCCTCCCGTACCTGGACTGCATCCTTCCCGTATGGCAGCTCTTGCCGCGGCTAATGGAGCGCTTCAGGCACAGGCAGGCCAAGTCCGTTCTGCAGATGAAATGGAGGGTGGTGCAGATGACATACCCCCCGCCAAGCGCCAACGAGTTGCGAAGCTGCCAGGTGGTCAGCTGTATCCGGAGGCAGATTGGATCGCAATGCATCCTGTGAGTCAAGACTTTTTTCGTCTTTTTATCTTTTGTTTTTAGACTGACCCAAAAATAGCACCCCATCTCACTCCGGGTTCAACTTCCTCTGGAATCGTCGAAACCGGAATGGAAACTCGATGGATCAATCGTCACAGTCCCAGACCTGTCTCTCGATTTATTGGTATCGACTATTCGCGATCGTATCACGAGACACATCGACAGTACCGTCGGCGCGTCACGTATCAGACTGTCTTTCGAGAGCAAGATGCTTACGAATTCAAGTTCGATTGGGAGCTACAATCTGGAGGACGAAGACTTGATTGTATTCAGTCTTCGGGACGTCAAGAAGAAGTAGTTGTTTATGTATGAATTACAGAATAGTGGCTACAAGTTTATGATTCATGTGTGTTAGTTGTACGATGCGTGTGGGGTAAATACTTGGCAATGCAAATGATAACGATAAATGTGCGAAGACGGCAGTGGTTATCGGATTGCGCCAATTCGTCGTGAGGGAATGGGACAGAAATCTATGAGCGTTGCAAAGCAGCGAAACACCTGGATCCCCAAGAAAAAAAAGAACAAAGGAAAAATCATGATAAGTCTGGACTAGGGGTAAAGAACTCGTCTTGCCCCCCTAGACCAGGTGGTGCAGACCGCGCCCGGGATGGCTCGTGCCAAGCTGAAGGTGGAATGGGACGTTGCCATCGAGAAATCGAAGGCGTCGGAACATGAGTAGGGCGAATGCCCTCAAAGCAGTTATGTTGCTCCGCTAGACACGATACGGACCTCAGCCGGGATGGTTCGTGCCAAGCCGATGCCAAAATGTGGGGTGGTTGTCGCCATCGGGCAATCGGTGGAGAGGTCGGGATAAAGGTGGGCCCAAGACCAATGCTACGCGGGCGGGATTGCATAGAACTGTCCGTTGTAGTGGGGGAAATGGATGAGGATAGGGATGCCGAGGAAAGGCATCCGGTCTTCTTGTCGTCTAATGGTATGGTGTCCTGAAGCCACTTTTCATCTTCTTCGGTGGGGTAGTGTGGCGCGGAATCAACGTTGCGCTGGAAGATGCTTTGAGGATCAAGATATGGAGACTGGAGCAGGGAGGGTGGGATGGGAACGGAAGCAGGACGGTTGTGCAGCTGCAAGGACTTCCTCCGACTGATGGACAAGTTTCGTACTGGGGCGGTCATAAAGCAGCGCGCCCATTCGCTTACGCGAAATCTTGAAATATATACTTCTGCAGATCGGTAGCTCGCACTTGTCTCGTCTCGGATCTCTGCGCTCGGACCCTCGATCAATTGAGTTCGGCACGGCGAGGCTACAAAACTGATAATACAAATTACAAAATACCTAAACCATCCTACGCCATATTATCGCAAATGCGAGTACGAACAACATACAGATCGCCCCGTCAACCAGCACAAGCGGGGGTTTACGCGTTACACGTATCCTTGCTGGTGTCTCTACTGCAGCCCGTGCCATGAATGGTCCCGGCCGGCCTTGACCAGCAACAGTACCCGAAGGCAATAGAGTGTCGATACTGTGTATAACTGCCGAATCTGGAGTGGCTCCGGGCTCCGGCGCTGGCTCCGGCGCTGGCTCCGGCGTTGGCTCTGGCTCCTCTTGGGTGGTACTAGGCTCGGGCTCCGGCGCCGGTTCTGGATCTTCAGGTCCCGGCGGTGCGGGTAAGGGTTCGACATTGGTGTTTTTTTGAACGGTACTTCCACTCGGTATCGGTGGGTCGGGTAGTAATGTCAAATTACTCTCTTTGCAATGGGGGCAAACCCACTCTCGTGATCTGTCCATGGTGAGTGCAAATATTAGGAAGGTGAAAGGAGTGCTTACAGAGCTGCTAAACGTTTTCGCTCTGCCGAAGGATACTCGATGGACCCAACGCCGACAGCCTGCTGCCCCTTTAGAGGGAAAAAACCCTGGAGTCCAATAATAGCTACCAGTGCATGAACAAGCAGAAGTGGACATCTGCAGACACGACACACCTGTCCGGACACCCCATGCTGGTTGCCACAACTCTTCGTGGTCTGAAAGCTCGAGTTAACATCACGTTATAAGGGTCGATCTCTGAAATAGCGCCCACAGTTTGTGAAGCTGATGCAAATCTACATCGTGAAATGTCAGTCTCGAAAGTGAATTAAATCGTGTCCGGGATTTCACCTTGGTATTGAGCTCAAACCTTCCATTCGGCGTGAGCATCATGAGCGATGGAGGTCGAAATGGATATTCCGCAGGTAATTGAATACGAAAATGATACAATCCTCCTTCGAACTCCGTACCCGCAGGCCCGCGTAGTGTACAGTGCCATTCCTGGACCAAGCTTCAGCTCAATATCGCGAAAGGAGATCGCGCACGACTGACGAATATGTCATCCTATATAAGCAGACAGATTGAATCCTGGAAATAGGCAGAACAAAACAACACACACTTCTAAAGGGGTGGCGGAATAGTCTGTAGATGGGTCATTGGCGAGCTCCTTGGCCTCCTGCATAATACGCTTGACCGCTTGTTATTGCATTGAGTCGTCGAAAATGTATCGCATGGTATGTACCTACCAGAATTGTTCTTGTTCAAAGATGAAGGCATCTTTCTATAATGGCGGGACTGCGAGAGGCGAAAAGCGTTGGCGAGGGAGTCACTAGCTGTGTAGTTGTTGGAGATCAGTCTGGAAGCCCGCAGTCGCCTGGAAATATGACGTGGATAAATTGGAAATCACGTGTGTCAACAATTTTGACGAACCAGCCGTCTAAAGTCTGTGCGGTCGCTGCAAAATGACCATTCACATAAAAAACCTCAAGGTCCGGCCTCGGAAGAGTTCGTCGGCTCGCACATCCTTTCTTTAGGATTCACTGATATCTTTGTCATTCAGATCCCACACATAACATGTGTGGGCCACAGCTGGCTGCCATGCTGGGCTGTTGGGCTGCGCACAAGGACTTAAACTCGACGGGTTTGTGCAAAGAAGCGGCTGAGACCTTGTTTCATTGCATGCGGACGACGGTGGGTTTTTCTTGATTCTCGTGTTAGATTCTTCGTATCTGACTATGTGTTGTACCCTAGCCGCTTCCGAAAAAACTACCCAAACCTGCTATTAATTACCATCTCGCTAGATTGGGCAAGAATATACAATAAATCAAGATATTTCTGCCCCCTACTCTTCTATTCCGAAAGAAGTTGTGCATAGCTCGATGCGTGACCTACATCCAGCATTCCAGTGTTGAGCTGGGCATTAACAACGCGTGCTCATGATCCTCTTTGATTGTGCCTACAGTGAGATGTCCTGTGTGTGCCCATTTCTGAGTGGCTCATGGAGGGCTATAGCAGTCTTTGCTGTCTCGCAGACCACTCTCAGATTACGTAGGTAACGAATTTGTACACATTGATCAGGCGGTCATCATCCGATAACGGAATTTTCTTGCCACTGACGATGTATACTTTTTTAGACCCCGTCCCGATATTACTTTCGAACGTGCACAAGTGGCGTGTAAGTCACCCACATTGAGTACGTTATGCACCTCGTGGGAATGAGAGGTCATCAAGCATCCTTCCGGCTCCTTTTTAAAGGATGAGTGCAGAGACAGGTATCCCATCTCGTTCACCATGCAGCAACCTGAGCACGTTGCTGTATTCTGGGATTTTGGCACGTCGTTCTCTTGTCTAGAAGTATACTTGGACTGACGCGTCTGCAGAGAATCTACCGCCTCGGTCAGGAGTTCCCGGATATGAAACAGTACAAGCAATTCGTTCCCTAGCGCATGACTTTGGAGTTATTATCTCTTTCAAAGCTTACCTTGAAGTATCGTCTACCCTAAGACTCTGGTCAGAACTACAGGCGTCTGGGGTGGCTCTGGTAGATTGCCCACACCATAGAAGAACTCAAGCTGCTGGCAAAATGCTTCTTGGTTCGTCATATAAGCCGTTCAGAAGGTTTGAGATTACTGACCCGGTCCTTCCAGTCGACATGATTGCATTTGCGATTGACCACCCAGCTCCAGCAACAATTTTTCTTATCTCCGGGGATCGAGACCTTGCATATGCCATTTCTACACTACGCCATCGCAAATACAAGGTTGTAGTATTGTGTCCCCCAGACTCACACAGCAACCTGGTTGCACAAGCTGATACGCACCTCGATTGGAATGCAAAGGTTCTGCGTGAAAGCGGGGATGACGAATCGTCAGCTGCTCCTTCACCAGCACCACAAAGGGCGCGTCATCTATCAACCTCACTCAATGGGATCACGTCCGACTCGGATCGAAAGGGCAAAGGTCGTCACAACGATGCATACGAGGACGACATGGATCTAGACCGATCGTCTCGTCGTAATCATGAGACCTTTTCTTATAGCGATCGCCGCGAGCGTCATGAGCATACGTTGCCCAACACAACAAGACTTTGGCAGACGCCGTCGAGAACGACTTCCCGACCGTATTCCCCCGCTGGGTCGTTCCGATCCGCGCAGTCAGCACCGCAAACGCCTTCGCCTTCCTCCAAATATAAGTCAGTTGAGCCGACTTTTGTAACTGATGGTGACATCATTTTCGAAAGCTCATCTCGCCCAGACCTTCGGGAAGGTTTCCCGTTCACGGAAAATGAGGCTCCAAAGGAGTCTCGAATCGCGCAGTCTTCGACTTCAGCTCCTGAAAATACGCTTGCGAATACTCCTCCACCAGTATCTACATCCCATCTGGCACCATCTGTTGGAGTTGATCGTTTGTGGACGCCATCCACACCAACATATGTACCCGCTGCCGCCACTCCTGCAGTTACCTCCGCGCCGACTACGACATCTGTAGCTGCACCTGTGGCAACTATTTCTTCTACGCCTACGCTCAACACCAAGACTAAACCGGTACTTCCAACTCCATCAACTTCGGCGCGGCCGCTTTCTAGTCCTCCCGGAGCGCGACCGCCACCGCAGACTACAGTTGCTAGACCTGCCCCATCTCACTTCTTACCATTAATCGCAGCATTACAGAAGCGTGCGCATGGGCACAAGCAGAATCAAGTGATGCGTACGGACCTGGGTGGTGACCTCGCGAAAGTCAAGGGTCTTTATGCACAAGCAAAAGTTAGTAAGTTCGCGTCATACGTACTGTTGGCGGAGGAAGCTGGGATCGTCACGTTGGGAGGGTCTGGGAGTAATGCATGGGTATCTCTTCGGCCGCAGTGGGCAAAATCCTCCGTATTTCCCGCTTAAAGTGGCCAGGTGATGGTACATAGCTACCCATACTTAGTATGATGCCCGATATGTCCGGGCCGCCACCAAGAATATTTTGATCACATGTTTTTCTTATGAAAGTTTGCAGTCCGGACGAGGTCAGCTCGAGGACAAGGCTGGGACAAGGTTCTGATATGTGATTGACGCCCGTAAGTGTCCCCTTATATGCCTTCTAGAAGTAAGTGGAATGGACGGGTGGTCCCGGAGCCCTTCCCACTTTCCCGTACGCTGAGATGCCACTCGAAGACGTGGCAATATTCTGGGACTATGGTTCGTTTGATTTTTTGGTACTCAAAGAAGAATATTGCTGGACATGAAAACTGCAGAAAACTGCGCTGCTGCTGCCCAGTATACTGGATACGAAATTGTCAAGAAGATACGCTATGTTGCTCATTGCTTCGGGACCATCAAGTTATTCAAGGCTTACCTTGAACTGTCTGATTCCGCTGCATTCTCAAAATCTCTTGTCCTTCGTTCGGAACTCCAGTGCTCAGGTGTGTCCCTAACAGACTGTCCCCACAATGGTCGCAAGGATGTCGCAGATAAAATGATACTTGGTAAGTACAGGCGCGCTGAAAGCACAACCGGGCTTCACCTGTCTTTTCAGTCGATATGCTCGCCTATGCTATTGACAATCCTCCACCATCTACGATCATACTCATATCGGGAGATCGCGACTTTGCGTATGCAGTGTCTGTATTACGACTTCGCCGATATAGGGTTGTGATAGTATCTCTTCCTGCGGTTCACACAAGTCTGAAGACACAAGCGTCAATTTTTCTGGACTGGAACAATGACGTGTTGGGCGTTGATGTCGTGGATAATTGTCGATCGCCACACGATGGCCTTGTACCTCAGGAGGACTATAGAAGCACCTCTGTCCTGCATTTTCAGAGGGAAAGATCAAACAAGGACTTAACTTCTTTTCTGCCCCGCGCTGGCCGGTCAAATGGCGAAAAATTTGATATTGATATTATGGACCATCTCCATTACAAGGGCAACGGCACCGCCCCCAACTACGAACCCCTTGACCCACGTGTGAGTAGAGGAGATATTTCAAAGGAAACCTTTTCTTATCCGCGACCTGCTACGCCTACATCACACAACTCTCCACCTATGACCGGATCCAGATCCCCTTGGCAGACAGAATCTGTCTCTGCAACGTTGCTTGCGGATGAAACATCGTCGACCCCAACGGTCGTGAGCAAGCCTTCTCCCGCAGAAGACCAGGCCGAGAGTACGGTTGAAGGATCCCTTTATACCCCTGAGACGCAGAGCACTGCCCAGAAGACTCCTCTTGCTGGGAACACTTTTCCTGCTCCTATACTTACAAGCCAAGGTTTGAGCGCAGCCCCAAATCAGCAGGATCTCTCAACGTTGGGAACTACACCTAATGCTGTGCCCACGTCGTCGTCATCAAATCAACCTCAGATCCCGTCTACCCAATTAAATCCTGCTATTGAACTATTGCCGACTCACAATAGCAACACAACGTCGGCTTCGAATCCACTGACTCAGCAGAGCCAACCTAAAGTGGTTCCACCTCAATTCAGTTTACTAGTACAGCGACTCCAGTCCCATCGCTCAAAAGGCTTTTCTCGCCCGTTCCGTTCTGGTGTTGCTATAGAGCTGGCTAGTAAGGATAATATGGTGTACCGACGGGCCGGTACCGAGAGGTTCGGGCAGTACGTCGCCCTGGCAGAGAAAGCAGGCATTATTGAGCTCGGTGGGAAAGAAGGAGGTGCATGGATAGCGCTGCGGCCTGAATGGTACAACGCAAAGATAGGATGATCAAAGCACAAGGTTGCTCATGATCCTGAGTGAAAGAGACCAGAGTATTGCTAAACTTGGAACTCTCTAACCTCGTCCCTTCGGTGCATTTGATATCGGCGAGTTGATTCGAGTCACTTTATAAACATGCTTCGATTTCCAATTATCTTACCGCGTGCTGAGGGTAATTCTATGAGAACCAGAGTCACAGGTGTACAGTCCTTCCTGCTCTTTTTACCACCCACCAGGCCTCGTCTGGTCCCGGCTCGAGACTCAATTCACCTGGTCATTTTCAAGGAGTCGATTGACCTTGTCCCCTCTGATTTTCCCTGGTCAGGATGGCACCGCAAGTTGCTGTGTTGTGGGACTATGGTGAGCAACTCGGATTTAGGAGCTGAGCGCTGATAGCTCAACTGTCTGCTAACGCACAGAATCGTGCAAGCCATTGAAAGACTATAAAGAAGTTGATGCAATAAAAAATATCTGTGCCGTCGCCCGATCGCATGGTACAATATGGTGCTTCAATTTGTACTACATGCCAGTCTTGGGCAAAGACAGATTTTTTACAGCCTTTCAGGGCAGTTCACTCCCTCGTGACAAAATAAATCTCGTTGAGTATGGCAAGAACGAAACTGACATTTTAGTTGCGAAACTGACCACAGGTGCGTTGACTCTCATGATCCTTATTAGCATGGCTTTGAATGCGTTCGCAGACATGTTCATGTTCGCTCTCGATGTGCCTCCTCCTGCGACAATTGTATTGATGTCGAGCATCCTCGCGCCGCTTTCCATTCCTCTCTTAGCACTACGTAGCAAAGGATACGACACTCTGCTCGTCGGTACAAACGTTCGATCTGCCATGCTTGATCCTGCCCTAGACCGGCAGAGGGATGTCTTGAATCCCAAGTCAGACAGAGAAGTACAAGAACGAGGTATTCTTCTAATAATTCTACGTCACATCACTTTCTGACCGTGAACGCAGTTCTCAGTGGTGCGGCAACATCAAAGTTTGAAGGCAGGAAATCTTCCCTGCTGCACGATGGAAATTTCCTTCCGAAGACTCATCACGATCCGGCGACTAGACTAAGCCACTGTGAAAAATCAGAAAACAAGTCTCTTATACGAGATTCTGAAATTACAGAAAATTGGATACATGCTGAAAGCCAGGGGCCATCAATTCCTGGTTCTGCTCAAACCATCTTGTACCCTGAATTTCAGGAGAGCGAGGAGTCTTCAAGCTTCATAGCTGTGTCGTCGGTAGCGGACAAGATTCGCGACCCAAACGTCCTAAATTACACGAGATCCTTCGGCTCCGGGCGTTTTTGTACTTTTCCCGATCTCATTGACAGAGGAAAGGAGAAAAGTACAGATCAAAAGTTCGTCGGCGTGCAGTCATCGACCCCCACGGACTGTCTGGGTACCTCTACATTGAGACCACCTCAGTCAGTAAAGCCCAACATTTCCTTGAAACGGTGTGACTCGGAAGAGTCAACTATCCCACATCTCGTGGATCGTCATTATGATGGACATTATGCTCGCTTTTCAGCTTCTTCAGATAATGCGTCAGACAGTCGGGTGCCTTTCGAGAAGATGCACCGTTCGCATGAATAGGAGTATCCATCACATCAAGGGGTTTATAGCACTCGAACTGCTTCAAGATATCTTTCTCAAGTATTACACTCGATTTTCCCTCTTTCGAGCCATTAATTACCGCCCTAGTCCGTTTACAAGAAAGGGGTGAAGAACAGCCTCTTCGATCTCTCTTGGGCAAGGTCCTTTCAAGGGAAGATCTTCCCGCTAACGTTCCGAATCTGAGTCATTACACTAAGCTGGCACATCGAGCTGGAGTCGTAGAACTAGGAGGGAAAGGAGGTACATCGTGGATTTCACTTGTCCCCGGTGTCGAACCGCGTCACTGAATCCTAGTGGACCGGTATCATAGTATCTATGGGCAATCATTACCATTTTGTTGGAAATACCACTCTAGATCTACATTAAAACCGGTCTTAAATTAATTGTCGTCTCGCGAGCTAGTCCACACTCGAACAACGTCCTCGTTGTCCTCTAACTCGTCGACGAGTGCCTTGAGATCCTTTTTCACATCGTCAGGAGGCTTGGCCATATCTTCCAATGGTATGTACCGAATTTCGCTGATATCGACATTCCACCTCTGCGCAAAGCTTTGATTGATAGCAAAAGATAGTGGTAACAAGGCTTCCGGTTCGCAGGTGAACTAGATTGCAGCTGTAAATAGACAGACAAGAAGAAAATACGAATAACTTGCCCATAAGGAACAGCCTAAAGAATCCTCGATGTTGTTGAAGTCGATAGCCCCGTGGTTTAAGGCAGTCTCTACCAGGTCTTCTTGACTGTTCCGGTCTGCACCAGCGACTAGAGAGACGCTTACATAACCCACTCGTTTAAACATGAACTTGACAGGAGAATGTCGCGCCCTGTTATGTATTCAGAAGGGCATTCCCGTGAGAAGCAAAGTGGAATACCCATAATTATTCATAATTTCGCGAATGTTATGTATCGTCCTATTGTTGTTATCCGTTGCACACTCTCTACAATTATCAATGTCTGTAAGAAAAACACAGAATCGACCAGTGCTCACATTAAGAGACCAACAAAGTGAAAAGCCAACACTTCGAATATGAAAATGTTGCCACCCTCCTTGCTTCGGCGAGCCTAGTTTTGAATTGAAAAGAGCATCAATAAGTGTGAGATGGGAACCAACCTTGGCCAGAGCCTTCTCAATATTTTCCTTTGGCACATTCATATCCTTTGCACGCTTGAGCACAGTAGCAAGCTGCAAATTTTTGAGTGGGTCAGTGCTTCCTCCGTCTGTTGAAGCTGTCATTTTACGACTGGCACAGAGATAGAAAACGAATACGTCGGGCGGCCAGTATTATATCCTAAGAGACAACGTCAGCCATGACTTACATCTACATCCACCGCAAAAGACTGACTCTAGCGGCTTTTCCAAAAATGACGCTCTTTTGGGCATCATTTGCACCTTTCTTTTGCTTGATTTTCGACCACTTCAAGTTGCAAATCAGTATAGTTGCGTTGGCTAAGAGTGCCGCCAAACTGTCATACTTTATTGTGACCTGCAAGTGCAGCTCGACAAGAAGAAAAAGTGCGACGTGTGGGCAGTACGAGAATTCTAGAGTTTATCATGCTAAGGTTCCGATAAACAAATAAATCCATCCAACCTAACTTCCTTCAGGGCTCAATCATTCCGTTCACAAAAAAGTACAAAGTTCATTCCCAAAAATTACCAAATGTAGATAGAACTTTTAATGTCCGCTGCCGTCTCGCCGAAGCTGTACAAGTTTGACAAAAGAAGATTCAGGCGCTGCGTATCCCCTCTCCTTGCTGGGGCTCCTCAAATGCATGCCATAGATCCGTCTATCCATGTCTATAGTTCATGTTTAACCCCCTAGGGCTTCTCAAATTGCCATACTCCTTTCAATACCCATTCTCGGAATGCCTTAGTATGTCCTTCTGCTCACTGCGTCGTTGCCCTTCTTGCTGATGGCCTGTGCCTTCACGAGATGGACCTGGCATCACTTGCGATCAGCATGGAACCCCGCACCACCTGTTTCCCAAATGATGACTTACTTTAAATGCCGCTCACCTGCCGATCATCATGATGTTCTCGCGTCTCCTTTCCCCGGAAAACCACCCACAACCATCAATTCCCAATGCCGCGGCTCAACAGCAGGACTCCTTCCTTCTGAAACTGCCTCCATACACACCCTCTCAAGTCAAAAAAAGCAGGCAGATTCTTCTCTTACACTGTTGCCATGGTGTTGTGGGCGACGAGTTGAGTGGAAGATGGGATTTTGAGCCGAGATAGACACAAAACGATCGAATATGTCCCTATCCAGTCTAAGGCAATAGTTTAGAGGTTACAACCATGATCGACTGATTCTGAATACATACCGAAACATGTGCCGGAAATAGCGGTCGGGTGCCTGCAATGAGGTTGCAAAGAGGTCTTGGGACTTTGGAAACCGATTATATGGTCCACGGGTTCCCTCTCCAGACATTCGGGCTGCGATGCTCGCCCACTGAACTGCAGAAAGCTCGAGAACTTTGCTGATACCATCATCATTAATGCCAATGATGTCTTCATCGTCGACCTCGAGAGTCTCGTCCTCCCAATCAGAGCCAGATTCCAGGAGAATAGAAGCAGCGAGAAGAGTCTCTGCATAACTTAGGATGTCTGCCTGTGTCTGTGCCTTCGTCGACATATCTTGCGAGGTAGATTCCAGGCACATTGCATACGTGACGCGGCGAGACGGCAGCGGACATTGAAAGTTCTATCTACATTTGGCAATTTTTTGGAATAAAATTTGAACTTTTTGTGAACGGAATAATTGAGCGCCCCTTTCGTTGCAGACATCCGAACCAAACTTCTCTCATTATTCCCACTTCTTTGCTAAATATACTGGGGATGTGTCAAGGTATATGCTTAACTATGTTACATAAAAAATAACTTTACTCAACAAACTTGCTCAATCATGTCATGTCATGAACTTACGTAAACCGAAAGGATTGCAATCAATCGGATGAAATAGAGCGCCCAATCCCACTTTCTGCTGCGCGGACAGCCGACACCAGATCTATATGGAAAAACGGGGTGTCTTCCGAGATGATGGGTTCTGAATCTGACTGCAGCTCTGAATCGTTATAAGACTTCTTAACGCTGCCGTTTTCCAGGTCGTGCGCCGAATTGACATCCTGAGTGGCCATAAAGTTGGTGGTTTTCTCGCCGTACGGAACGACAGGAGCAACGTCAGGAAGTATCCTAGAAGCGGATATTCCAAGGCCGAATCCTCCTGCTATTAGTGCACGACGTATCCACGGGGATAGAACCGTTGCAAAATGGAACTAAACAGGGAGTCAGATTGAGCACTCGCGAATTTAAGCATTTCTTACCTCAACAGGGTGGTCAGCCCATCTTTCCACTGTGGAACGTGTATCTATAAGCGATTGGACAGCAGTGGTGTCAATGTGAGACCTATATGGACAGGATAAATTACCATGTCAGGGAGTTAAATCAAGAACATACACTTGAGAGAAGTCCAACACAATAGCATGGAGATCCGGTTTTTTCTCATTTTCCTCCTGTTCCGATGTATTGGCGTTACGTCTGGGTCCAGGATCATTCCATGGGCGGTCACCGGCTCTGACGTTGCTCATGTCCTGTCCTCGGCGGAGATTCTCCCTGACATGATCGACAATAGCGTCGTTGATAAGCGAGCAATTAGGATATAGGTAGCTCTCCTCGAAACGGTAGACGATCACGCCAGGCAGAGGAGGTTCAATTTGAAGGTGAGGATTGACATTCTTCTTGCTGTATGGGACGAAGACCTCATGGGTTTCGACTACTTTGGAGTCGCCAGAGTTTGTAGTGATTTTGACCCTACCCATGAAGGAACCCCGTGGATGGGCGAGTCGGATGAGTAGAAGTGCGAGGGATACGCAGATCGCGGTATAAATGCCGTTCTCTATGGAAGAAAAGACTGTGATGATCACAGCTGCCACCCAAATAAAGAATTCCAGCGGGGAAACACGCCAGAACGAGTATACCTGAGGAATCTTCGTAAGCGTCAAGTCTACAGAAAGTTTGACATCTGAAAATACCTGAGACGGGGATGCAACGAGATCAGCGACTGCATGAATAATAACGGCGGACAGGCCAGCGGTTGGAATCCAGAAGAAGGCCGGGGTAAGGCCATATAGTGCAACTATTACGATAATGCCGGAGACGATGCCTGCGGCCGGGGTACGAACGCCAGACTTGGATTTCAAGGCAGAGCGAGAGAAAGAACCAGTAGCAGGATATGCTCCAAAGCAGGAGCCAACTGTGTTTGTGACACCAATAGCAATAAGCTCTTGGTTGGGATTAATTTTATACCCATTCAAGCGACCGAACGCTTGTGATAGTTAGAATAACGCAAAAAACGTTTCATAAGGTGAATGACATACATTTAGAAATAGCAATGTGTTCCAAAAGAAGAATGATGGTTGACACAGGGAGTTCGGGAGCTAGGGCGGTGAGTAGTTTATGTTCCATAGATGGTGTTCCGATGTGCTTGAACCCAGCAGGAACTGTCTGCAAAATTTTGATTGGATATTTTCCAGAGGCAGATTTTCTGTGCCGTGTGTAAAGCCACGCAGCGATGGTGAGAACTAGAATGACGAAAGCGTTTCTCACGACGCTTGTGAAGAAGAACCAACGAGCTGTCAAAAATATGAGAATCCTATGAGAGGAAGGCAAAGGAAGGAAACCTTGCCTTTACGAGGGTATCGCCTTGAGAAAAAGTCGCATAACATGCGAATGGAATAGAGAGTGACTAAGCCAGTCAAGCCCCATGCAGCGTCCAGTCGAGTCCCTGGAAGTCCCTTGAGGGTGTTGATAATGACCTGGTACGTTGGAGCGCGTGTACTAGATAGAGCAGTAAGTCGACAAATATGACACCTATGACAATCAACATACTCAAATCCAGTTATTCCCATCAGTCCAGGAACTTGGCCAGCAACAATGTTGATGGCGGAGCCAGTCATAAATCCGCTGACGGCAGGGAGAGGAATAAATTCTACAAGCCAGCCGATCCTGAGGAGACCGATGCCGAGGACGATGAAGCCGGAAATCAACGCAAGTGTGCTCGCGATAGTCGGCCCAGACCACTCATTCGGATGCGCAGCTTGAACGTGCTTGATAACTTGTGATACAGTGAGGGACATGACAGCGACGGGACCAATCGACACGTCCTTAGACGTCGCGAAAAGCTGGATACAGACTCAATTATTGGAGGAAGAAGAAACAACCGGTTCACTTGCCCAGTAAATTGAGACACCAACGAAGGATGAATAAAGGCCATACTCCGGGGGAAGGGTAGCAATCTAAAGATGTCATTGAGATCAGTCAAAAATTATAGACGATCACAATAGCTTAAGGAGCGCACCTGAGCATACGACATACCTTGCGGAACGACGACCATTCCGACAGTCAGACCAGCGATCACATCGCCCGTCAACCATTGAAAGTCTGATAGGTAGACTTTAGTCATTTTTTGGAAACGCTGGAGAGGGTTGTACTGACTATACCGCGTGATCCATTGCAGAACCGGAAACAAACTAATCAGGTAGTCTGCGACCTAGGAAAGAGTGTAAGCAAGATTGATTACAAAGTTTGTCAAAGACTTACGCGTTGTTTGGGACTAGAAGTCTGGTCGCACACCCATTCCTTGACAGACACGACAGGGACGATCTCTTCTGGGTATTGAATGATCTTCTTACCAACCTTCTTGGCTGACGAAAGGAAATGCATGGTGGGATGGGAACAGATGAGAAATGATCTGCGCCTCTATAGAGCCTTCGATGCGTGGAGAGGAAGAACGGACTCAGGTGACGAGGTCTTCTTTCGCCAGCAGGGAGCTTCAATGGCTATGGCTACTAGAAACCAGATAATCGCGATGGTCAAGGAAAAGTCGAAGTGTACCGACTTAAAGGATCTCCAGCGCGCCACATCATTTTTCTCTCGGATACCGGTATTCGCACAGTTGTTGTAATTTCTTGGCAGGATGGCGCGATTTCCTGTGATCGCGGAGCTGAAGTTCATTCACAAATGCGGACTCAGGGCGCCGTTTCGGAAAAAGGCGGGGATTTTGTCCGGTCAGCATTTGGGAGTTTTGTCCGTTTTTCGAGTGAAATTTCGGCTATTTTCAGTCCAACAAAACGTCATTCGAGTCCAAACGTAGCCCCAGTTGGGGAGATAATTGATGAGGGCCGAGATCTATACCATCCTGGTTTCTATTCATTGAGATCATTTTCACTCGGAGCCAAAGAGCCGCCTCTGTGTACAGAGACCCTTGTTTCCCTGGAATATTTAATCCTTCGGAACCCTTGCTCGAGGCTGCTCTCGCCATACATAGAGTCAAGTACGAATATTGACTAATTTACCATTTGCTGGCGCACGTAGATTAAGCCTCATCGAAGGACCTGACCCTCATTTCTGACTATCCACGTCCAAATTTTGGCATGGCATACCTCAAAGTTTTCGCGAAACCTGTCCGATTTGGCGAACGGAATGGCAATATGATCCCAGGCCTTAATGTAATGGAAAGGTATGTAGAAGTCGTTGAGTATTTTTGACGTCATGATTTCGAAGATCCGGGCGACCAGAGTGAGACTCGGAGGTCTCTATGGGGCTAACAGCGAGATAATTCAACAGCAAAGCATACCAGTGATTTTGAAGATACATAGAATATGGTACAAACGGTTCGAAGGGATCGCGTCGGCCCGCAGGCGCGTGAGATCTGTTGGAGATGACAAAAGGTTCACGTTTTGTGGACACCTTTCAAATAGCCTGCAATACAGTCAGGCCTTGAGTAAAGACTCGGAAGTCGTCAGATCCGTAGTCTGACTCATGAGTGAGTTCCATCAACGCCCCGAAACTCAGCTGGGTGCAAGTTCAAGAACTCCTGACACCTCGAGACGAAAGAGAGACAAAGAGGTGCAAAGAATTGCCCGAAAAGGAAAGTGAATGTGTGCCCACGAGATACAACCACCAGCTGATTCCGTGCTCTCTTCTCCTCCAGCCCAGTGCGCGGCGCGCCTGCATCACGACGAACTTTGCTTTTAGTACGATTTAATGTCAATGAACCAAAAGTCTACACCTCTCGTGGCACCAGGCCATACACGACCCGTCACACACCTTTCATTTTCAGGAATCCAAGACGATGGCACCTATTTACTCGTCTCAAGCTGTAAGGATGGAAATCCGATGTTGAGAGAATGGACTGGAGACTGGATCGGCACTTTTCTCGGCCACAAGGGTGCCGTTTGGAGCACTAAGCTCTCACTCGATGCGTCTAGGGCCGCTACAGGTAGCGCTGATTTCACGGCGTATGTACACAATGATCTTCAGCCCAATTCTACATCTCAATGAATTTCGACCTGCTCAGGAAAATCTGGGATACCTATACAGGATCAGCGATGCACTCTTTCCCCCACAATCACATTGTCCGGACCATCGCCCTCTCACCAACAGCCTCACATCTCTTAACCGGTGGCCAGGAGAAGAAAGTCAGGATATTTGACCTTAATCGCCCCGATGCAGAGCCAGAATTCTTATACGACTCTGGGGTACTGTCCCATGATGGGATGATAAAGAGTGTCGTTTGGATTGGGGATCACACTGGTGTCACCGCAGGCGAAGATGGCAAACTCAAGTGCGTGCTTACCGCTACACATACGAAATCCCGACTGAGATCGTGGCTAGGTGGTGGGATCTCCGTACACGAAGTTTGACAACTTCTCTTACGTTCCCCGGCCCCATCACGTCGATGGAGTGGTCAGCGCCAACTCAGCGCCTTGTTGTTACATCTGGAAATACTGTCGCGTTCATTCCAGGCTTGCCGAATGGAAACGCCGTGCACACCCTCACCTTGCCTTATTCTCCATCCTCCGCCTCCATCCATCCCATTCTCAAAGACCGATTTGTGACAGGAAATTCTGGAGACGAGTGGGTACGCGTTCATGGCATAGAGGGTGAAGAGCGGGAAGTGCTGAAGGGACATCATGGACCTGTGCATTGCGTGGAGTTTAGTCCTGACGGCGAGATGTACGCTAGCGGAAGTGGTAAGCCTCATTCCACATATCCTGCCCTGCACGCTCTGAACCTTCATTGAATTGAAACATTCTTAAGAGGACGGTGAGAACTTGCCTATATCTTTCCTGAATTCTTTTTACTGACTGAGTGTCTCGGTGAAGGGACGATTCGCTTATGGCAAACGACACCAGGGAAAACATATGGGCTATGGCAAGGAACTAATGGGAACTAGAATCTTTACTTGTACGATGGGACTATCGAGTCATGGTATATCAAATTTTAGCGGTGCTTGGGCTATGTAGCTCCCATAAGCTCGAGTAATTTTTGACCACAAGGATCCTCGATACGATCCGTATTTGTTGTTGCTATGTTACAAAGCATGACTTCATGTTACGTCATAGACATTGCTCATCTTACGGCCATGTCAAAGCATCGGCGCACATTTTCACGAGGCTCCGCCACATCCAATCCTCCAAGGTCCCCTTCCCCACCCACTCTAACTTATCACCACTCTCCCCTTCTTCCTATTCACACCTCCGCTCTAGTAGAATCTGTTGCTGGGGGTGCTCATTACTCGGGTGCTCAGCTCGACCATCAGTCTTCTCTAAAGCGTAGGAGAAGCAGCCAGGACTATGGCGAGAATCACAGGCAACTGAAGCCAGAACACCGGAAGGTCCTGGATGATCTACGAGAACTGTACGAGTGTCGGCCGACCGCAGAAATTTTTGAAAGGACATGGAGTCCTGATGCTGTTTTCGAAGTACGTGCTTCTCCTTTTGTTACTTCTTTATATAAAATTCTTTCCAGGATCCAATAACAACATGTAGAGGATACAACGAGTACGCAGCTCAAGTATGTTGATACTGACAATCATTTCTGTCTCTCATATTGATCTCTGTCCACAGTGGTTTGCCATGGTGGGTTGCCAAAATTGTTCAAACTCGCTTTCACTCATCTTCTCAGCCCAAAATATACTCGAAAGCAAATACATTATCATTGCGGGTCATGTCGTCGACACATTCACCTAATCGACTTGTTTTTTCTCTATCGCAGGAATACACGTATCGCCTTTTGAAACGGAAGAAGGTGCGCCATTTTGATTTGAATTATTCATCATCACTTTTCTCAGTCTTAGGTCATTGATTCTATTGTTATCGTTGACCTCGATGAAAACGACAAGATCCTAAAGATGGTAGATCAATGGAATGGCAAGGATCTGCCGAACTGGCACGGTGCTCACTTCCTACGTGTAACAAATGCCAGGGTTGTATCTTGGCTTATACGTACACCCAAACTCTCGTGAATGCTGTTTTCTTCACACGGAATATTCCATGCTGTTCCAGATCGTGTATCATTAGACCCCTTGTAAATATACATTTATTTTCCCAAGGATACGTAAATGCCGAGCAAGGGTCAACATTCTCCCTTTGGCATGGGGAATTTCGGTGGAAAGAGCTATAAAGGAAAGGCATTATTAGAATGGTAAGAATGCGCCTGTTCTAATGTTGCCACTCAGTAATCTTTACAGTATTACTGCTCCAGCACTGCTGAATTCTCAGCGTATGCACAGGTCATGTAGCCGCATGTTCCGGACGGCCGCTGCTGTCCTACAATTGCCCAAGACTCAGTCCAGTTCGCCGTTGGCTCCCCTAGGCGTTAACGCTGCAATCCAGGCAGCCGCCGATCCAAGAGTAGAGCCACGGCCTAAAATATTTGAAGAGTTCTCTCTCAAAGATCGAGTAGGAATCGTATCTGGTGGAAATCGTGGTCTTGGCCTCGAGATGGCTCTCGCACTCTGCGAATTGGGAGCGCGGGCGGTTTATTGTTTTGACCTGCCTTCAGAGCCCTCGAAGGAATGGAAGAGTACTGAGTATTTTGTGCAGAAGATGGGTGGTCGGTTGGAGTACGTGTCGGCTGATGTACGAGACCAGAAGAACATGTGGGACAAAGTACAAACCATTGGAGACAAGGAAGGAAGAATGGACGTGTGTGTCGCAGCCGCAGGCATTGTCCCTAAGGTAATGGAGAAGGCCATCAAGTTCCCGGAGCGAACCTATCAAGAGGTATGTTTGTTTTTTACTGAAGCTATTCAAAAGGGGTAAAGGACGACCAAGGTCATTGATACTAATGTGAACGGGTCGCTTTTTACGGCGCAAGCTGCGGGACAGCAGATGCTTCGATTCGGTAATCCAGGGAGTATTATCCTGATATCATCGATTGCTGGACACAGCAACCTGAAAGTGAGTCCAAATCAGATGACCTGGGACCATTTTCCCGATGAACGTGTACAGGAGGACGACACAATTGCATATGGTACGAGCAAGTCAGCTGTGCTTCAGATGACTAGAAGTATGGCATGTGAGCTCGGGAGCAAAGGGATCCGCGTGAATTCAATCTCTCCGGGATTCATCCGCAGCCCGTTTGTGCATATTACCTATTTTTTGGATTTGTGCTAACATCATGGATCACTAGAATGACAGAGGACTTCCTCAAACAACCAGAGACGTTGAAGAGGTGGTCTGAAACGGCTCCGCTAGGCCGAATTGGTCGGCCGGACGAGCTTCGGGGCGTTGTTGCGTGGCTAGCGAGCGATGCATCGAGTTTCTGTACCGGAAGCAAGTAAGTGCCGTTTATCAGCATTTGATTCACTCTAATGTTAATTTTTGTTAGTATATTTGTTAGTGGAGGCTTCCAAGCATGGTAATGTGCACTGGTAGCCGAGCAATCCCACGATCCATTCAGTCGAAAGCTCACCATGATCGATTGCAATAGAGAGTATTTGCAACAGGGTTTTGGGCAATTTTGAGTTCCAATAAGAATTAGGGGAGTGCAAATTCTTGGCGTGATTGCCGCAATCCCGATGCTTCGAAGCGTTGTCACGCTGTGTCCCACTGACTAGGTAATTCGTGTTGTGAACCTTGCCTTGAGATGGTCAACCACATAACATGTACATTGCTTGCTGCAAGTCTTCCTCTTCTATACCCAGATATTCCCCTACCCCTCACACAACTGTCTTTGCAAGCTATCCTTCAAATTGTAACAGATAGATATGCATGAGGATGTGCTGCTGGTGATAGCCGAGCCTGGGAAAGAAATAGGCCTGCCTGAGAATTGTAAGCCTGAAGTGGGACTTGTTGAAAGTTAGAGTTTGTGTTTCCAGTATCAGGGTCACTGTTGTACATCATTTCAGATGAGACATGTCATGCCAATAATACTTGCTTAAGTGAGGTTCACAGCATGACTATCACATAACATAGAGACCAAGTAAGTGATGTCAATCAACTGTCCATCAATTGTGCCTAATTCAATTGATGCTAGCTGAGTTTCAACAAAAACCCCCTTGCAAATACTCTCTAATAGTGTATGAGTTGTTGCTGGATCTGTCCAAGTAATTCCATCTACAACCCTGTCACCCCCTTGAGAATCAGTTGTGGAAACTGTGATTTTCCAGCTTTGAGAGGTCACACAAGATTCAGCACCTAAGAGCAAAGTGAAAGCCTTTTGGTGATACATGTATGCATGAGTTGCCTTGCAAATTGTTCATGACCTGTCTACCATGTTAGTGTCTCAGAGTTGTGACTATTGGGGCTTTACTGAGAATGACTAAACCTACAACTTTTATGGGCACATGTATGTGCACAGTGCTATATGGCAATCAAGGTAGTTTCACTGTTGTTGTGTCTTAGTGTCAGTGCAGTAGTACAGGTAGCCAACAACCCAACAGAAGTATCATGGCTGAAGATCTTTGAAATTTTCCCAAAGATTGTGTAGAGATTGTCACTTGTCTTGGCTTTGGCACTTGCTCTTTGTGAAACTGGGAACTTGAGTGTTTGACTGCATTGACCTGTCATCACAATTATCAAACAAGTGGAGGAGCACTTAAGATTTTGATAATAAGATGGGAACACAACCAAAGAATATGTGGGATAAAGTGAAGAATGTCATTAATAGGGTGGTAGGGAGGGAAGGAAGGATGTATGTGTTTCTGCTGCTGGCCTCCCACTTCAGAGGATCTTGCAGACTTCAATGCAAGGAAGAAGGGAAGAGCTTGGATGAACCCAGAAAGTGAAGAGGAAAGAAAAGGGCCAAAGTGAACCAGAATGTGAAGAGGAAGGAAAGAGCCAAAGTGAACCAGAATGTGAAGAGAAAGGGAAGAGCTTGGATGAATTTAGAGCTGATGAGTTGTGAAGATGATAATTACACAAGATTTCCAGACAACAAGCAAGTCACTTGAGGAGGTGGATGACTAGCTACAGTGCTCAAAAAACTGTCCTAATATTTTATACTTTTTGAAGGATGACATTATTATAAAGGACTGGAAGTATCTAAAATTCTGGTTAATGTCATAACCTGTTCTTAGACCCCCACCCCTTAAACCAACCCCTGGACTTCACTCCAGCCAAGCCCATCAAGCCCTAGAATGCATCCCCCTCTCTCTTGGAACCCCTACAACTCACCTCTACCCTTGGCACCCATTCTAGCAAACTCTGACACTTTTCCAGCAATCTCCAATGCTTCCTCCAGTAGGCTCCATGACATCTCTGACCTTCCCTGAGTGTTCAGATAACTCTGACACTTCCTCTGCACATATCACAGGTATGCATCAAGCACTGCCAACACCTGCCTGCTAGTCTTGAAATGCCCCCCCTCACTTGGACAGTCATAACCAAGACCTGCCAAGCCCACTAGCCCCAACCTTAGACCCACATTCCCAGAGGAGGTCTCCTCACTAGTATTTAGGCCCTAGAGTAATATCAGATATGGTAGTCTTGATATTACTTACTTATCACCTGCATATTGTTTTTGTCAGGTTCTGCTGACCCAGGAGCTCAGCTACACTGGGTGAGTCCCTTACTAGGTGGACATGATATCTAAACCTATGATCCCTAACTTTGGTGGGCTCCAGAAGAGTGAAACAGGGTAGGGAAAGGAGATAGCAGAGGTCCAGAGAGGTCTGGGGTGTTTCTGTGGACCCTGCAGGAAGCAGAGTGATGGGCAAGTGGAAGGCACATGCAGTATGGAGCTCCAGAGTATTAATAACAAACTCAGCAAGTCCAGGTTATGAGTACAGGAGGTCCTGGAAGTTGAGACAAGGCAAGAGATGGGAACAAGATGAGACAAGACTTTAGGAAACAGATGAGAGATGAAAAAGGAAACTTGATAAGATCAAGACTGATAAGACAGAGACAGATGCAATTGAGAGAGAAATCAGATTCAATGAGACAATACAGAACAGAGAGACAGATATACAAGAGACATAACAAACATGAGAATGTAGGTAATATCAAGACTACCTGGCTACTACTATGCCATGGCTTAAATACCTGTGGGAGGAACTCTTCTGGAATTGTGGGTCTGAGGTTGGGTTGTGTGGGCAGGTCTCAGGTACAGTTGTTTGGGGCATCCTGAGACTGGCTAGTCAGTGGTGGTTTTGCATTGACACATAACTGTGATGCACACTGGGGTGGTTGGGCTTACCTGGACTCTAAGGGAATCTCAGGGGAATCACAGAGACTGCCAGAGAAGCATTGAGGTTTTCCAGAGAAGCCTTGGAAGTTGCTGAAGCAGGCACCAGGGGGTGGGGAGGTGTTGTAGATGTTGGGGTGAGGGAGAGTATGTTCCAGGCTTACTGGGGTGGTTTAGGGGAGGTCCAGAGTCTGGTGGGGGTTCAGAGATGAGTCATGACATTACCCCCCCTTTAGTGTTGGGACCCTTTGAGGTGTGGAGGCATTTCCAATGTTCTGCAGTGGCATGGAAATCAAAGTCAAAGTGTGGTATCTTCTTCAACTAGAAGCTCCCCAAAAAGAAATAAAAGAGGCCCTAACATGTCCAGCATATCATAGTTATTTCCTTTATGTCTTCCCCTGCTACCCCTACCACTTTGTCTTCTTCATCTCTGACCCCACCCCCTTCTGACAAGAATGCCATCAATGTCTGGGCAGCCTATGAGGAGCATTGGGCAGAGTATGACTGGAGGCAGGACCATCATTAGGTGGATGCAATGTATTGCCACCATAAGTGTTCCAACCTGGATATGGATTCCACTGACCTTCCCTCATAGAGTTGTCCCTTGCCATGGCTGGGTCCTTTGGGGGCCCTTCTCTTCTAGAGGGTCCTGGGCCCTCTCCTGGGTTGGCTCCTGGTTCATCAGGGCATCCTCCAAAATTGGTGTTGGGGCCAGAGGAGGTACAGGTGATGCCAGAGGCCCAGAGGATTAGGCAGGAGGAAGTTACAGAGGTGCAGTTTGTGGAGGTGGTGGGGAGGATCTGGGGGCCTCCTACCCTAGCATGGTGTCTGGCAGAAGCCCCAGTAAGTCAATGTCTTAGTTGATGGCCTACATGCCCCTGGCTAATTAATCATCCAGTGTGTGACTTGTGCTTGTTGCAGGGAGGAATGTGAGTTTGAGGAGCCTGCTGTAGGGTCTCACTGGGATT